>CAUYRT010047115.1:0-30877 GCA_963574885.1 Lepilemur ruficaudatus
AATCAGTTTACAGGTGAGCCATGCACACCCAGAGATCCCCATGCCAGGGGAACTTGTTTGTTTTCTTTGCAAATTCTAAATGTAACTTTGGAAAAGATGTCTCAGGTTTAGAAAACTCAGGAAGGACAAGTCAGTCAAAGAACAAATGAAACTGTATCATTTAAAAAAAAAAAAAAACAGTTAATGACATGAAACTTTGATATATGAATATGATAGTAAGGACTAATGTTTTTAAATATAGCCTGAAGTTGTTAATATAGATTGTGCTTATACTTAAATCTAATTTTTTCATAGACATTCTTCCAGATAGCTGAGCATGCCTAATATGGTTAATCTATCATTTTTAGTATCTTTAAATATTTTTTTCTGCCCTAAGCAAAACCCATTTGGCAGTGTAGCAAGAAGGATTGGTAGTGTATGTAAGGCTTACTGATCCATGAATAAAGAGCTACATAATAGAAGAAATTCAAATTAACATGAATATCAGGTGACTACTGAGAGAAGCATTTCCAAAGGTTTCCAACCAGGCCAGTTCCATTTACATATACAATATTTATTCTCTGAGTTTTTAGGTGCAATTTTTTAATTACTAGAAAGTATATCTCACATCTTTGAATTATATAAATATAGAAATTAAAATATATTAATATAATTTTCAAATGTAATAATCTATATAACTTTCATATATATTCTATATGTAGCTGTTTGACAATTTTGAAATTATTCTTCTAATTATTAATGTGAAAAAATCCTTTAGTGATGTTTTCTTACCTTTAAGAACCAGAGCTTAAATTCATTGCTGCATTTATATGAAATACGTTGCATTTCTAAAGCGTTCCTAGAGCCATGGAAGTCATTGAATGCGTGTTCCGTTTTCCAGTTTAAGAAAGTAATTTGCCTATAAAATATTTTAATTAAGGACTACATTATTTAAAGATATGTTTATGTTTTTAAGGAAAAAAAGATGTAAACCTGATTCTATATTTATCTTGTGTGTTTCCATATACATAAAACATTACAAAACTCTTAAAAATAAACCAACGCTATATAGTATATTCAACATATTACTAATTATATGCCCTTATTTAATTCATATAAATCAAACACCAACTTGCATTTTTTCATGATCCATGAGGAAGTTCCAATATGTACTTTTCATAACAGTTTTCTTGTTCTCCTTACTTCAACTGTTTTAAAAATTACTCTCATAAGTATTGCTTAGACCCACTACAGCTCTGACACTCTAAACTCTAATATTCTTACTTAATCCCTTCATCTGCTTTTTAAAATTTAACCATAAATTCCAATGCTTGACAATTTTTCTACAATTTATTAACCTATGACTTAGAGGAGACATCATTTCCATTTTGATAGGGAAAGAAGTATGAAAAAACAAATACATCTCATTTAAGTTTATAAGTGCAGTGGCATTCTTTCTGGTAGTTTCTATGTTCTCCTTGAAGAAAATGGCAAGATCATGTACTGAAACTACAGGGAGGTGGTAGGTTAGAATATTTTAGGAGAGTGCAATTTATTTGAAATATCTTCTGTGGAGAAGGAGTAAAAATTAGAGGCAGGGAAACACAGGATTGCTGGGCAGTAATCCAAATACAGTTTGGATTTTACAACATGAATTTGTACTGGCAACAATTTATAAGCTTGCATAATATTCCTACAACATGGCTTGACAGTTTAGATGTAAGCATAACAAGTCAGGCAATAGCATTAGTGGGTCATGGACTGTTAGGACAATGGGGAAGGAGGTTGAAGATATTGACAGAGCACAGCCTGGGTAGGGAAGAAAGGGACTGCCAATGGAGTTTGCCCCTTCTAAGCACATAATCTTTATCTATAAATTTTATGTACAAGTTAGTATATACCATTTATTCCTGATAGCTGGTATAAAAAAAAACCTGTTAATCAAGAATCTAAAAATCTCCAAAGTATTAGGGAACACATGGTTTTAATAATATATAGGTTATCTTATACTGGTATGTATATTTCTAATACATAAAGGTCTAAGATTAAGTTTTTAAATAAATTTTTAAATATATCAAATTTTGTTCATTTTAACAGGACAATTTTCTAAATAATTTTATTCATTCATTTAAATTAAGTGAAACTATAATTTTTTGATTTAATTATTGCTTTTGAAACTCACCTTCTGTAATTCTCCCCATTAGCATAACATTTTTTATGAAACTAGCCTATATGTAACTTGACTAATTTCCCTTATATAATAAATTATTTTTTGTCCCTTGAAAACTCTCATGGGCAATTTTTTTTCCCCCAAAGTGCTTTGATGGCCTGGATTAAAAAATAATCAGCCAATTCATATGGAATATTTTCATACAAACTAAAGCATAAAAGTTAGGCTTTAAAATATATTTTTAAACTCACTTGTAATTTAGTAATACAAGACTTTGTTTATAAGGCCTTCATTCCTTCTATAATGCCTTTCTCTGCTACAATAGCTTTAACTTTTTTCTGAATACTAATTTGATGTTCAACATATCTTCCCACATTATCCTACATTTTAAAAACATAGTCAACAGGAAAGGCAGGTATTTTTCCTCCCTTCCTTCCTTCCTTCCTTCTGTCCCTTCCTTCCTTCCTTCCTTTTTCCTCCCTCCCTCCCTTTCTTCCTTCCTTCTTTCCTTCCTTCTTCCTCCCTCCCTCCCTTCCTTCCTTCCTTCCTTCTTTCCTTCCTTCCTTTCTTCCTGTATTCCTTCCAAGATTAAGCATAGAACAGTAAAAAGAATACAGCTTGTGAACTGATACGGATTTTTCAATTCAGGAGAAAGTAGATGACAGACTCTTGGGTGGAGCTGCAAAATCATATTACAAAGGGCATGGTAAAGGAAGGCAAGTGATATAAGTGATAAAGGAAGGCAAGTAGAGACTTGTAGCCATATTTGCACTATACTACATACAACCAGACAATTTTAAAGAGATTCAGCATCTCCTATATTTGGAAATAATAGACATTTAAAAATTAAAGCTAAATAAAGTCATGATACAATTTAAGTTTTATACTCATGTATTTTAATAAAAGGTATGCTTAGCTTTCATATGATTAGCTTCTAATATTTTTTAATGTAAGAATATTTCAGGGCACAGTATATGTTTCAAGTTTAATTTACTAAATTGAAGTTATTTACACAATAGAAGAAACTTACATGGAAATGGGTATTCGTAAGGATTGATAGCATAAGAGAAGGGGTACTTAAGTCTTGCCATTTGATCTTTAATTTATTTTAACAAGATCTTTGTGGCATAGGCAAAAAAATTATACATACACACACACACACACACACACACACACACGTGTGTGTGTATGTGTCCTCTTCTCCTCCTCTACTCCCAGAACCACTAAATACAGCTGTGCAGTTCATACGATGTACATCTCCAGGGGTCTCCAATCACATCATAGGTTATTGTAAATATCCTTCTTGTGTGTTGCACAGCACATAGTCTGTGTGACTGACTGTAAAAGGCATCCTGCCCTGGTATTGAATATAGTTTGTTGTTTCAGCCTGATTTTCCTAGTATGGTCCTTCCAAGCCCTGGCTATATGTGTGTGAATAAAAAAGTTTTTAATCAATCAATTGATTCAGCTATTTTTAATGAATAATTTCTTTTTTCATGTTTTAGTTGACATATAATTCTTTAATTTCATTTTATTTTATTGCACTATAAGATCATTTGAAGAACATCAAAACAATCTGCTTATTTTTTTTTAAACATGCTGTACAAATCAACTCATGTTTCATTTTCACACTGTCTCTCTCATCAGAAATATTCTTCTTTCCTAAGAAAACGTATTATTTTGAGACCAATTCTGCTCCTATTTTAAACCTTGAATATTAGTCCTCTTCAAGTGGAAATGTATCTTATGGCTTTTTGTACATATCATATTTTGCTAGCATAATGCTTTTACTGTAAGTGGTCATTTTTTAAATTTTAGTTTTATTTATTTATCTTTTGTTTCAGCTGTTTTTTTTTTTCTGAAGTGTTTTTATGTTTTACTTTTTATCTTAAGATAATTATAGATTTACATTTAGTTGTAAGAAATAATACAGAAATTCTGTATACTCTTCACCCAGTTTCCCTAATGGTAACTTCTTGAATAACTACAGTATAATATCCCGAGAAATTGGTGGAATTCATCAAACTTATTTGGCATTCACCAGTTGTACATGCACTTGTGGGTGTGCATTTAGTTCTTTTAATTTTATTACATGCGTAGACCACCACCACAGTCAACACACAGAACAATTCTATTACAAGGATCCCTCATACTACCCACAGCCACATCTCTTCCTCTTGTCTCCCTAATACCCCATAAGCAGCTCTTTCTCTAGAATGTTATCATTTCAAGAATACAGTAACAGTTTTTTCAAACCATCTCTTGATAAATTATTAGTCGAATTATTAAAGATTTTATATCTTTTGCTTCCAGTGACATTATAGTTGTAAATTTTCCCCTAGACTTTTCTATATAATAAAGCATTGTCCAGATTATCATAACCAGTTTTATAGTTGTATTACCATCTCTTTATTTGGAATGCATTTTACTCTTGTAACTTAGAGTATTCTTTAATGAGACAACGTTTTCTTAACTTGTATTTATACAAGGTTGTATTAAACAAGACCATTTAAATATTTTTTAAATAAAAAAGCAGTTTTACATGCAGCATGCACTAGCTTTTTCACTAAATTATTCGGTAATCTTAATTAAAAGATTTAATCTTAGTAGGTTTTATATCTTACTTTTTTTTCTTATGCATGTAGAGATTTAATCAAAAGAAGGTTTATATGTTATGATTATAAAACTGCCTCTAACTGAAAACACTTTTTAATGCTGCTCTTCTGGGTATTATGGCATTGCCCTCTATCTTGAATTTATTATTTAAATTAATTCAGAATATAAATTATAAAGGATAAAACCAATGTTAAAATCAGTTCATAAATTTTCCCTTGACAATGGCAGCAAAGGATATATTATGGACAAACTTGATAAGTAAGCATTAACTTCGAAAACTTGACTGTGTCTATTAGAATTCTTAATCTAGATATCTATGTAGATAACTTCCTATATATCTACTATTCATTAATTTATCCTAAATTCTAGTTGGACAAGTTTTTATTCTTACAGTCTTATTTCCATATCACAAATGAGACCCATGAGTTTATACTTCACTTTATAAAGTTTAATACTGTTTCTTGTGCTTTGTTTTCCTATACTTTTCATTTTAAAAATGATTTTTAGTAAAAATACTCAAACACAATGGGTAAAGACACTAGAAGAAATTGTGACTGCTTGATTCAATATTTTTTATCTACTGTTTTCCCTTGTCAAATTATCTTTGATTAGGTAGAAGAAGTAATTTACAAGAGTATTCAGCTTTTATGTCACCAATAGAAAATTTTGACATTTGCAGAATATCACTGGAACATTCTCTAGGTATATTATCATTTATAACATGACATACTCTGCAAATATGTTTAATTTACTATTTATTTGCATGTAAGGGTCAATATCAACATGTATCTGTCTTAATTATTTGAAAATTATTAGATCATACTTAAATAGGTTGAGATAAAATAGTTACCCTGAATACTATAGCACATTTCATCACCTTTAATCTTCAATAAGATTCTTTCATATTTGCAATCCTGTGTCTCTCTGTGGATGTGAAATAAATTAGCCTAGGCCCCAATAGGTAGTATAATACTGATTATGTGTATATATTGAAGCTATTTCATGGTGATCTTTAGCATGAACATTTAACTTCTCAGATGGTCATATGATATCACTGCAGATATTTCAAGTATTGACAATATAAGAAGGACGATACTTAGTCTGTTTGAACAGATGAGAAAATTAAGGCCACTAGTTAAAAATTATAAAGGAAAAAATTTTCACTACGATAAGTAGAAATTTAATATGATTAATGCTTTCCCCAAAAATAAATGAGTGCTTATCAGGTAGCGAGATCCTTTCTTTGAAAAGACTTATACAGAGGGTAGACAACTGATTATTGGTTAATAATGGATTCATGAACAATTCAATAATGATTGCTCTAGGTAGTTATTAAAATATCTTTTTAATGCCAGGTTTCTCTTTGACAATCTCATCAGTATTTTCCAAGTGTTATTAACATCAAAAGATATGTTAATCCAAAAAACAAAAAACAAAAACAAAAATTCACCTTGCCAGCATTTTGCTTAGAAACAATGCTTACAACATCAATCATTTAGCCATATATTGATCATTTCGGTCATAAAAATGTAGGCAATTATCAAAAGCAAAATTATAATAAATATTACCTAAATATATAAAATACAAAGATGCAGTAAAGGCACTATTTAACATAGATTTTGGATTGTCAGAACATAACAAATAATTTTTTATTCCCCCTAAAGATATTTCCAATTATAAAATAATTCTGTTTTCATATATGAAGCCATATCTGTAGTAAACAGCTCATGTCCTTGGAATTGACTTTTCTGGAGAGTTTAGAAATTTTTAATGGCTTTCTTTTCAGATTAAGTTTTTGACTTAATAAAAACACAGCTGTGCAATATCTGTCATGGGTAATAGGAAATACCATAGTGATAAAACAAAGTAAATAAAGCTATAAAGAATGTGGCAAAGGTAGTAAGTAAACACATGGCTTTAGTCTCCTTAGCTCTGTGGTCTACCAAATATTCTAACTATAGCATGTAAGATTATATGATACATAATTCCATTGATTAAGCCTCTGATTGGAGCATGCAAAAAATTTACATTCTAATTTTCTGATTATCTAGGTTTCTGCAAATGACATACTATTAAAAACCTGGTGGAAAGGTCTACCTTAAGGTTATACATCCCATAGCTCTTGATAATATTCAGTTTCCAAATTGGAATAAGTTAATTACATTCTCCAAGGATCCATTTTCAGAGTAGGTGCAGATGTTGCATTTTCTATTTTAGAAAGACAATTATAATTACAGACAACTTGCTTAAGAAATGGAATTAATAATGCATTGCAATTTTAGAGAAACAGTGAGAATAAAGTTTTAGTTCATGTAGGAAAAAGACATAGGTGATGATAGATTGATAGAAAGCAAGGTATTCTATGTATATGTGCTCTTTAAGTCACATTTTTGGAGAGAACACATGTAAGGTAATCTTCTACCAATGATTCCATAACAAGAGAGTCATCTCGTTGTTTACTGCATGAAGCATATTGTCCCAAACAGGCATAATATTTATCAAGAAGATCACAATCTGGCAAGCAGGACATCTCTAAACAAAATATTCCATGATAGGCTCATAAAACTATGTATAAAGCATATCCAGAACAATATAGGAGAAGAAGACTGGCTCAGGGATTTAAATTTAAGGGAAACCTCACAGTGGGAGTATATTTCAGCCAAGTCTTTAAGCTTATAATTAATTAGGGTGACAAGACTTGGGAGTATAGGAACTAAAATTAGGCAATATTCCTAAAGGAGGGCACTGTCAAGAACTATGAAGGGTCACATATTATATCCTACTTGTCAGGCAGCAAGTGAGCCTGACACAATTGCAAACATGCAGGAGAAGGAATGATACAGATGAAGTCAGTGGCAAAGGATTTTATTAATCATGGTACAGCAAGCAGGATGAGCTTTAGGTTTGTATCAGTTTCCTTTACCCCATTTTCCATGAAGAAAACCAAGTAACCTCTGCATGTCCACTGGGTTGCATTACAGAAGAGAAACCCTGAGCTATAGTGAACAGTAAGAATTGACTGTCTATTCCTCTATGGTGAAACACTGTCTCTTTTTTTTCGAGGATCTAAGGAAGCTTAGCCTTTTCACCAACAAAGTCTCTAATTCCATATTCCAAGCCTGTTTGTGATTTTAAAAGAGATTCTTAAAAAGATAGTCTGCAAAGAAGGAAGTCAGTACATCTACTTAGAATATGTGCAGAAATGAGTCACCCATGAAGAGTCACCCATGAAGAGTCAGACCCATGAAGAAATGTCACCTAATAGAAACAACCAATTGTAAAAGCTTTAAGAGATAAAATAATATGTGTATCTAAAAAATCCCCAAAAGTCTCATATGGATAAATGATAGTGTGTTCATTGGTTCATCAAAAGAGAAAATTCTGGAGAGATTACCAGATTATGAAGAGCTTGGGGTTGTTTACTGATACATTTGCCTCTTACTCTGAAGTTTAATTAGGGGCAGGGAAAGGAGGCACCTCTTTAGAATGATTCTAAACAGGTGAGTAACATAATCAGGTTTACAATTTTAAGAATCACTGTGGCTGTTGAGTGAGGATGGAACGAACGTAGGCAAGGATGCCAGCTCAAAAGCTCTGACAATTAGTGTGTGGGGTGATAGCAAGAACAGGAATCAATCAAGTTGTACCCAGGTTGAGGATGACGAGAATGATTTAAATTTAACTTAGCAAAAACTCTTTGAAATTTGCAAATCAGCTAGAAGTAGGTTGGGATAAATGAGATGGAGAAACTGGATATTCCTTGAAGTCCCTGATTTTAAATGAAATGAAGAATATAGGTAAAGGTGGAGTTGGATAGGAAAAATTAATTATGTTAATATTGACTTTCCAAAGAATCAAAAAAGAAATTGTTGGTAAAAGATATTTAGAATTTAAGCAAGACTGAGAATAATTGTTGGGAATTATAAATAAAGCTATCGGAGTAAATGAAATCAGAGAAAATGAGTGGACATCCATTCATAATTAAAATATCTGAACTAAATATAGAAGGAATTTACCTCAACAAAAGAATATCTATAAAAAACTCATTAACTAATATCATCATCAATGGAAAAAATACTGAAAGCTTTTCCTCTAAGATCTTATACAGGGAAAAGATGCCTACTATCACCACTTCTATTCAACATTGTACTGGAAGTCCTTGACAGAACAATTAGAGAAGAAAAGGAAATAAAAGGCATCTAAATCAGAAAGGAAAAAGTAAAATTAACTGTATTTGCAGATGACATGGTTGTATATATAGAAAACTCTAAATTCTCAATGAAAAAACCTGATTGAACTAAAATACAAATTCAGTATTTGAGGATACTCTTGCAGGATACAAAATCAACATAAAAAATTAGTGGTACTTCTATACACAAACAACAGACTACCCAAAAAGGAAATTTAAAAAATTATCATTTTTACAATTGCAACAGAAGAATAAAATACTTAGGAATAAACCTAACGAAAGAAAGGAGAGCTTTGTACGTTGAAAATTAAAATATTTAATGAAGAAAATTAAAGAAGACTTAGATAAACGGAAAAACAATTTGTGTTTATATATTGAAAAATTAATATTTTTAACATGTCCATAATACCTGAAGTGACCTACAGAGTCCATTGTATCCCTATCAAAATCCAATGGGATTCTTTACAGACATAGGAAAAACAGTCCTAAAATTCACATGGAACCATAAAAAACCTCAATTCATGAGATTGCTTTGGCAAAAAGAATTAACCTAGAGGTATCAAACTGTCAGAATGCAAAATACTTTACAAAGGTATAGTTATCAAAACAGCATGACCCTGTCATAAAACAGATTCTAGACCAACTGAACAAAATAGATAGCCCAGAAAATAAATTCTCACATTATTGGTCAACTGATCTTTGACAAGAGTGCCAAGAACACACAATGAGGAAAAGAAAATCTCTTCAATAAATGGTGTTGGAAAAACTAGATATCCACATGCAGAAGAATGAAATTGGAGCCTTATCTCACATCATATACAAAAAATCAACTCAATATATATTAAAGAGTTAACTATAAAACCTGAAACCATAAAACTACTAGAAGAACCCGTAAAGAAAAAGTTTCTTGACTTTGGTCTAGGCTATAATTTTTTGGATGTAACACCAAAAGCACAGGTAAAAATAAACAATTGGGACTATATCAAACTAAAAATTTTCTTCATATTAAAGGACATGATCAACAGAATGAAAAGTCTACCTCTACCAAAAGAATGAGAGAAAACATTTGCATGCTATATATCTAACAAGGAGTAAATATCCAAAATATATAAGAAACTTAATAGCAAAAAACCAAGTAACCTGGTTAAAAACATTGCCACAGGACTTGAATAGATATTTCCCAAAGGCATACCCATGCCAAGACATATATGAAAAGGTGCTCAACATCATAAATCATAAGGTAAATGTAAATCAAAACTGCAATGAGATATAACCTCATATGTATGACAGATATTAAAAAGAAGGGTGTGGTGGCTCATTCCTATAATTCCAGAATTTTGGGAGGCTGAGGTAGGAAGATTGCTTGAAGCCAAGAGATTAAGACCAGCCTGGGCAATACTGCAAAACTTAAAATTAGCCAGGCATAGTGGTGTACTTCTGTAGTCCTAGCTACTTGAGAAGATGAAGCAGCAAGATCGCTTAGCCAGGAATTTGAGATTGCAGTGAACTATGATCATGCTACTGCCCCCAAACCTGGGCAACAGAGTGAGACTTTGTCTCAAAGAAAAAAAAAAAAAGGACAACATTTAACAAGATAACAAGTTAACAAGGATTGGTCATGATATGGGAAAAAAGACACTTTTGTATAGTATTGGTGAGAGTGTAACTTGAAACTGCCATTGTGGAAAGCAGTATGAAGGTTCCTCAAAAAGTAAATATCATTACTATATTGATCTAGCAACATCACTTCTGTGTCTATATCCTAAGGAAATGCAATGATATGTTAAAGAAATATCTATACTCCCATGTTCACTGCAGAGCATTATTCATAATAGCCAAAATATGAAAAAATCTAAATGTCCACTGACAGATAAATGAAGAAAATGTATGATATATTATAAGATATATATAAGAAAATGTGGGATATATATATATACATATATACACGCCACCCACCCCCCACAGTGCTCAACACACAAGAGTATTGTTAGACCTTTAAAAAGAAATAAATTCTGTCATTTACAACATGGATGAATTTGGGGTCCATTATGTTAAGTGAAATAAGGTAGGCACAGAAAGACAAATACTGCATGATTTCAGTTATATATGACAGCTAAAATAGTTGAGTTCATAAAAGTTCAGGGTAGAATGGTGGTTGCCAGGAATTGAGGGGGAGATATTGGTCAAAGAGTACAAAGTATCAGTTATGAAAGATTAATATGTTCTGGGCATCTAATGTGCAGTGTGGTGAGGATGGTTAACAATACTATTAATATATTGTACACTTGAAATTTGCTGAGAGTAGATCTTAAGTATTCTCACCATCCCTCTACACATACACATTGGTAACTATGTGAAAAGAATTCCATTAAGACAGCGGCAGACACTATTGGTTGGCTATATAATGCCAATTTTCTCATCTTTCTTACTAATAGAATTATAATATTTGGGGGATGGAAGAGTATTCACTTAAATACATTTACCTTTCAACACCCCCATGCAGCCACAATGGCTATGTGAATGAAATCTGGCCAAGGGAATTTATGTACAAGTCATTGATTTTGCCTTCTAGGAGATCAATTTGAAAAGGCATACTTGGCTAGAACTTTCTTTGGCTATTTCTGCTTCACTTTCCTCCCCCGACCCCTTCTTGCCTGAGATGTGGTAGTGACGGCTAGAGGGGTAACACAGTTATCTCACTGCAAGTATGATAATGAAAGCCATCATCATGCATCAGTCAGGGTCTGGGCAATGGAGTGTAACACATTAACCCTGGCTTCTCAGTGGCTTAATAAACAAAGGCATATTTCTCACTCGATAAAAGTCTGTTGTAGTATCAGCTTCTCTCTGGCAACTGTCTTTAAAGCAGTGACTCATGGATCTAGTCTTTGCTACCTGCATGTGCAATTACAGCACATCGTTTCTATGTCAGACAAGCAGGAGGATAGTGCAAGAGGGTCATTAAGAGGTTTTCTATTGCTTAGTGAACGTGGCACAAGTCTTCCATTCTTAGTCTATCGGCTTTAACTAGTCACATGAACCTGCCTCCCTGCAAGAGAGCAAGAAATTGCAGTTTTTAATGTGCCCAGGAAGGGGAAGAGTACCAGAAAGTAGCAAGCATTTGTGCAATCCTCTAAGACACTTTGAGCAATTACAGCAGCCTTGTACTGTCACGTCTGGACATCTTGCTATATGAGAACAAAAAATTCTTATTCCTTAGAGCCATTCTAAGTCATATTTTTGTCTGAAGTCAAACAGAATCCTAACAATTGAAAAATATTATATTTAAATTACTTCAAATTTGTTCTCAAAATAAATACTGGTTTACAGTTAAGGAATTTAAAGTAAATAAGAACTTTTAGTTAAAATCCTATATTAGTAATGTACAACTAAGCAGAGAGGGATCACACCAGAACTGAGTGGGCACTAAAATAGAGGCCATGGTGTTCCAAACTTGAAGACAGTGGGACCCAGAAGTTTGCTACGCTCTGCTCTGTTTCTATCTTTCACAGTTAGATCAGAAGACTTCCCTGGAATAGAGTAGGCATATATTTATACTCTAAACTCCTAGGTGGCATTGTATGTGCCAAGTTTAAAATAGCCTATTCTAGAGTACAAAATTAAAGCCATTTTGAAGCAAATTAGGAAACTTAATAATATTTACTTTATTTGGTTCTTTCAGCAGGGAGGTAGAAATTTCATATATATCAGACAATCCTTTGTTTTCTCTACTCTTTGTTTCTTTGTTTGCTTGAGACCTCAGGTTACTTAACTCCTTAGTCACTGTTTCCTTATCTGATAAACAAGCATTAACAGTGAGACCCACATCACAGCTCTTAAGGTTTTAGGATGGATTTTTCTTGCTAGAATTTTTTTCATTTGTACTTTTTTACCTCTGGATGTGTCAGCCATAAAACCATAAATAGCAAGAATATTAATAGCCAAATAGAAAATAAATTGTGTTTTTGGATTTTTTCACATTTTATTATGAACATTTTCAAACATACAGAAAAGCTCAAAGAATTGTAAAGTGAACACCATTATATTGACCACTTAGATTCTACAGTTAACATTTTGCTGTGTATGCTTCATCACATGTGCACACTTCTTCCAGTGCCTCCATTCTCCCACCAGTCCATGTACTGTCTGATGCATTTCAAAGTAAGTTGTGAACATCAGTATACTTTATTCTTAACACTTTGGTATATACATCATTAGAGTTAATTCAATGTTAGTTTACTGTTTTTAGGTAAAATTTGCATACAATGAAATGCATAAGTACTATGTACCACTTGATCAGGTTTTATTTATTTATTTATTCTTATTTTAGGATATTATGAGGGTATAAACATTTTGGTTACATTTTATGTCTTTGCCTCACCCAAGCAAGGATTAGAGGCATGCCCTTCCCCTCTACCATGCTCACCGCATCCATTAGTTGTGAGTTTACCAGCCCCCCCCAACCCCCGAATCCCTGGAGAATATTGCTACTGTGTGAGCATAATAGTGTTGATCAGTTAATGCCAATTTGATGGCGAGTACATGTGGAGCCTATTCTTCCAATCTTGTGATACCTTACTTTGGATAATGGGCTCAAGCTCAATCCAGGAAAATATAAGAGGGGTTAGAACACTGTCATTTCATTACAGAAATGCAATCAAAACCACAACGAGATACCACCTAACCCCAGTGAGACTGGCCTCTATCAGAAAATCCCAAAATAACAAATGCTGGCAAGGATGTGGAGAGACAGGGGCACTCTTACACTGCCGGTGGGACTGCAAATTAGTGCAACTTCTGTGGAAAACAATTTAAAGATATCTCAAAGAGCTAAAAATAGAAATACCATTTAATCCAGCAATAGCACTATTAGGCATCTACCCAAAAGAGCAAAAGACATTCTATAATAAAGACATCTGCACCCGAATGTTTATGGCAGCACAATTCACTATTGCAAGGATGTGGAAACAACCAAAGTGCCCATCAATTCATGAGTGGATTATTAAAATTTGGTATATATATACAATGGAATATTATTCAATTATAAATTGTGCTTTTCTTTGTTTGTTTTTAACCATTGGGAAAATCAATGCTTCCATTATAACAAGGAGCTTTCTTGGTACAGCAGATTTAGTTCTGGAAGTCTAACAGGACCCTGCAATTTGTACTTCTATAACATAAAATTGCTGGCGTGGAGAATGTTGTCAGTTGATTTTTTTAACCGGGCACAGAAAGATGGTTGACACAGTCCTAAAACTGATCACATGGAAATAGATAGTGAGTATGTGAAAACTGGTTTGAGGCCTTTAAGTCAGAGTTGCCATGCCCATTATTTAGACTAGCCCAATAAATAGCTCTGGATATGACCAACCACAATTAGCAATATTTCTCTTTGGTAAGAGAACTAAAAATAAGTTAGAAATATCTCTAAAATGAACATATTAATAACTACCTCATAGGAATATGGGATTATATAATAAAGAGCTCAGTTAGTGCATAAAGTATATTATGGGTTGAATTCTGCTCCTCCAAAACTCATATGTTGAAGTTCTAACCCATATTCATATGCTAAAATTCTAACTTCATGTGTTAAAGTCCTAAGGTGAATATGATCTTATTTGTGAATAGATGATCAAGTTAAAGTGAGGTCATCGGTGTAGGCCCTAATCCAATATAACTGAGTACTTACAAAAGAAGATTAGAGTGATGCTTTTACCAGCCAAGGAGCACCAAAGTTTGTCAGCAAACCACCAGAGCACCAAAGGTTGTCAGCAAACCACCAGAAGCTAAGGGAGAAGCATGGATGAGATTCTTCCTGACAGCTTGCAGAAGGAACCAACCCCACTGGCATCTTGGTTTTGGATTCCCACCTTGAACTGTGAGAGAATAAATTTCATTTGTTTAAGCCACCCAATTTGTTGTACTTTGTTACAGCAACCCTAATACAAAATGTAAGGAATTTACGCTAATTAGCAACCCTAATACAAAATGATTCCTCTTCTACGGGCCAAGTAAAAATGTAGCAAGAAGGCGGCTCCCTGTGCACATTAGAAGACATAATGTTTAAAACATATTTACTAAAATGTATCACACATAGTAAGAAAGAAATGATGTTGTCATTGCAATTATGTATATTTTAGTCTTGGTTTTGTTGATAATGTAATGGTTAAAACCACTAGAGCCAAATAACCTTGCTTTGAATCCCATTTCTACCACTTTCTAGCTGCTTGGGCTTGGACAACTTACTTGAATTTTCTGTAGTTCAGTGTTCTCATCTCTAAAATGAGTGTATTAGTTCCTACCTCATGGGAATATGAGGTTATATAACAAAGAGCTCAGTATGGGTCCACTTTGAATCCTCACTACATTTTAGCTGTTTTTATTTTATTTTCAATTGTTCAAATATTCACTTTTACTGCTTGATATTGAAGATTCATATTAAGATTCACTAAATATGCCTTGTCAATAAAAATTATTTTACTAATAATTCATCCAACTTACTAACAATTCATTAACTTACTGTACTGTGAAGATGGGGGTTTATACAAAACTTATTTTAGATAGCATTTTTCCCAGAAACAAGATTTCACATGAACAGTTTGTTTTAAAACATTGGAACACCTCACTGAACAATAATTAAAGTAATGAAATTTTATTCAAAGTACCTAAGTAGGTCCCTTGTAGTCAATTAGGTGTCAGAGGAGTGCAATTATGTTTCAAACCACTGGGGCACATTTAAACCACTGAAGTAGAATGTTGCCCTGGTGATTTGAGGATAGTGCTATGGGAGATTTGTTTAGACCATTTATTATCTTCAAGTTAAAGAGCCATATTAAATTGTTCAAACCCTAAGCATATCATGTATCAATTAGTACTAGTACTCTTTTCCTGGCACTGAACTTATAAGAAAAAGAAACATATAAGAAGTATTCCTTATTGTATTACAAAAGCAGCAAATTAAATCAGACAATTTTTGAGTGTTTCTTCATGCTATAAAATTTTCTATCAACTTATAAATATTTCACTGTCCTGTTTGCCTGGAACTGTGCTAATAATACATTCAATTAGGAAACATTTTATCTGTCTCAAGCTTTAAAATATAAAAATTTCAGAACTTAACAGACTTTAAAGACAGGGCATTCTTTTTAAATTGATCCTAAATCTCTCTGCTGCAATTTCAGTCAATTTCATATAATTCTGTCCTCAGTATGGACTGATAATTACTGATGGTCATCTGTGTAGGATTCATGGTACATTCATTTGTCTGAAGACATTTTGCATATCTGAGAAGTCTGTCATGCAATTAGTTTTTTTTTTTCTGACTCTAACCCGAAAATCTTGCACTGTAGTATGCCCATAGTTGACAGTAAAATGAACCCCAGTGAACTTAGAAGTATTTATTTCTGTCTGAATAATCTTTACTAGTTTACCAATAACTGAGTATTCTGGCAGCTTAAATTGAAAGGATTAGATAATCTCTCTTTTATGTTATGTCTAACCTAAAAAGCCACTATGTTCTATAATTGTACCAAACTTCATTCACTTTTGTCCTAAGAATTATTTTTTATTTATTTTTTATTTTTTTGGAGTAGGTGGTTGTTTTGTGCTTCCCAGGATGAACTCAAACCCCTGGTCTCAAGCAATCCTCCTGCCTCAGGCTCCTGAGTAGCTGGGAATATAGGCACTTGTCACAGCACCCAGCTTAACAATAAATAGGTAAAAAATGATAACAGGTTCCCATGTTTGCCTAAGGGTCATTTGTGTATTTGTAGATCATGAGTCAGTTATGTTTTACCATGCTACACTATGTTTAATAAATGTTTCTTGCATTTAAAAAATTGTATCTGACATATGCTATATATGTTACATAAGATACAGTATTATGTATTTATATATAGAGAGAGCTAAAAATTATTGAAATTGGGTAGAGGAAATAGGATTTTTGAGCAACAAGTTTGTCTTCTATTTTACTTTTCAAATAGGTTAGTGCTTTATTACCTTGTTTGTATTTATACATTATCAAATAACTATTTCAATCACTTTTATTTTAATTTTGTGGATAAAACAGGAAATCATATAACTTAAAAAATAATTGTTCCATGTATACTTAATTAAAAGTAGGAAATTATAGTGTTTTAAAATGATACAAATTAAATTTATCATGGTGCTGATCTATGGTACATGATTTTGTCATATTAAGCAGCATTTTGTTTATATAATGGAGTTGATCCAAAGAATATTTTCTAGTAGATATTTGCAGAAGTTGTATGATTTCAGTGATGTGCTCCTAAATTCCCTCTCTCAAAATGAAGGTAGGAAAGAGCCCAAATTTGTGGCATGTTCCAATTTCACAGCCAACCAATCTATTAACCTACTATCACTGAACATGGAGTTGTAGAGAGAAGTACAGAATTAGCTCCCTCAACCCAGTACCAGGTGACTCCAGCTCACCACTGGATGGCTTTATCTTGTTCTATTAATCCTCCTTTACTAATTTCCTCAATATTTTAGTTTTATTCTTTCGTATTATTTGTGTTTTCGTTAAGTCTCAAATACTTTTGAAGAGTGAGATGGATCTTACATAAGTCAATTATAAAGACACCTGTCCTTTTAAAGAATCCCAAGTTTTACACACCTTATGGGTTACTCGCTCTGTGAACATATTAAGTTAGATATTAAACTGAGAAAAAATGATTTATATATATTTTTAGTGAAATGGACAAAATGGGGCCTTATTGGTGTCTTTTAATTATATTTATAAATTCATTTTAAATTTAATCTGTGGATTAAAATATTTCTTAAGGTTAAGTAATTACCTAAGCTACTCAGCAATGTTTGAGGATAAACACAAAGCAAATAGTATAATATAAAACTACTGAAATGATTTTAAAATATACTGATTATAATAAGACTCTACCACCATAGCTATAATCAATAATATAAGCAATTAATTTTAGGCTAGTCCTTTAATATATTGAAAAATTTAACAATACTTTTACCACCTATTAATATGCCATTTTCAAATCGTCATTATTATAATATTACATTTACTGATATTTACTTTGCTAAATTGCAACTAAGGTAATCAGGTTATCTTCAATTTAACAAACTGAATGGAACAATGTTTGGTTTGTAGGCACATGTTTTCAACAAGGAGACAGGTGAAAATGCTGAGACATGGATCAGTAGTTTGTAGCATGATTTATTGGGAACAGCGGGTGGCTAATAACTAAACTTATAAGATGGTGTCTCTGAACAGTATGCTTGTTTTCTAGGTCAGGGTTTTAATTTTCAAAGGAAACCAAGTGTATAAGTAGTGAGACTGACATGTATTGAGTTGCTATTTCAACAGCAAATTAAATATAAACCTGATAATGCAGTATTAAATTAGATATTAAAAATTGAACATACTATTTTTAGTATAAAATGTAATATCTATTTTAAATCAATGCAGTTTTCAAACAAATATCCATGACATGAGAATATGCTTCGAATAAATAACTTGTTGACACAGCAATGACTTAATATTAGTTAAAGAAAAATTATCATGGAAGAAGGTACAACGTTCCATCTCTCTAGTGCAAACTGAAAGGATACCGGGAAACCTGAATTCTAACCCTAGTGTATATAGTTTTGTGTTCTTTTGCTTTTCATTTTTCTAGTTGGATTCTTTACTAGTAAAATGAAAGAAAATTTCAAATGTAAAATGTTTATAAGGAAAATATGGTTGAATCATTTGAATTCTTTTTCCTTTCTGGAAACATTTTAAAAGAAAAAAATGTTTACGTAAACAGTCAAATTATTATGCAACTTAGTTCTTACTTGTAAATTGGCCTTTAACAAAACTGCAATCAGAAATCACTAGCTCTGTAATAAAGTTTTACTCTTTTCCTATTTACATATGTAAACCACCCACAAAAGCAGAAATACTTCTGTCATTTAAGATAAATTAAATGATAATGTATATATAACTTTGCAAAGCAGATTCTCAGACAATAGATTATACCATACTAAGTATCAAATTGCTTAAATAATATGTCAGTAAAATGTGCAATTTAAGAAGAGGCAATACAGATATTTCTGGATTTCTATCAACAGTTATACCTAAATTTTTGTCAAACAAAAGGGAATATTTGAATATGAAGATAATATACACCATTTTAATGATAGGGTCCATTTTGCTATTCTGTTCATTTTCAGGATACATACAAGAACTGGGAATAAGAAGTAGTTATAGGCCCATTCAACTGCTTCTTGATATCTACTCCTTCCTTCTGTATTTATATATTTGTATTGTTAATGAAACTAACGATTTTAATGGTAGAAACTATCAGACAGAATAAAAGCTGCCTTTCATTGATCCTCTATTTAATCAATCCTTCTAGCTTAACCAATAGTTTCCATTTCTTTGATTAAAATACTCCAAACTATTTCTACAGCGAAGTAAGCTTTTTTGGTTAGCAGGCTACTCTGTAGATTGTCTGAATAATTTTGTTCCCAGCAGTTCAATTTCATGCTTACCTAGAGAGAGTCGTATTCGGTCCTAATAACAAAAAATAAAAGTGCTTCTACTGTAAAAGCATACATATAATTCTAGAAGTATAAATTCTAGCATTATAGCAATAAAATGTCAAATGTATCAAAAAAGGGGGGCAGGGAACTAACCCAGCTATCAATCAAAACAATTTTATGACAAAAGTCATTTGAAATATGTGAACAGTTAATTCCATGTATACCTTTTTTCTTATTAATTGCAAAACACAGGAAAATATCAGGGCTTTTTTTTTTCTTTCTCTTAGCCTAATATTTTCTTTCCACTACTCAGTTGTCCAGCTCACGCTCCTAGGTCCTCACCTAACTCGCAAGCACCCAGTAAAATTTATTTCATACTAAATCTGACACTCCTTTTCTATATAACAGAACCCTTTACAGTAGCTGAGATTTTTCAGGGAGATTGTACCTTCCCAAACACAAGAATGATTAGCATGCAATTGCAAACAGCACCATAGAGCAGAGAAATATGGGATTATAAATGATATGAGAAGGAACAGCCACAGAGATGGAAAGACATAACAGAGTTACAGCCCCAAAGAGAAGAGAAGGGTGTGTTCCCAGGAGCCAACTGCTCTGAGAAGCCAAGGAACATAGTGACCAAAAATCTCTTAAGTGATTTGTGAGATTAGTGATTGGACTAGATCTCAGTAGAGTGCTGCTACTTAAAGTCAGATCACACTGAGTTAAGGAGAGAATTGTATAGAAAAAAAATAGAGAAGATGAATATGGATCATTTTTCAAGGGTATTATTGGTATTGGCAATACAGAGATTGCTATTCTTTCTGATATAAGATATGGAAAAAAATTTATTTAGTATTTCCCAAATCTCAGCTGCTTTGTGGGGGAGGTTGGCAGGTTATGTTTTTCTCTAATTTTTAACTGAGTTTTACCCATTGCTGCATAGAAAGATGCACAGTTTTTGCAATTTATTTTGGTACAACCCTCTTTTCTTTCTTAGCTAATTTTTTTTCTTGAGAACCAATATATACACTCAATGACAATTCTTTATAATACAGGTTACTTAGGAAATATATATATTAAAGCTTAAAACCAAAAATTTTAAGTAAACAAATGGAAAGGAGAGGTATTAACTATCTTTTTCTTTAATTAATTGTCTTTGTTACCAATTAAGTAACCTTAGGTTTATGGCATTCTGTCCAAAGACCCGCAGCTCTACAAACTCTCACGTGAGGCTTGGCATCAAAACAAGGCACTAGGGTGGGGTATGCTTGAAAAGTAGTTGGGGAGCGGAATTAGGGGTCTCAATAGGGGAAAGGGAGTCCTCAGAAACTGATTCATGTGATTAACTGTACACCTCGGTAAATTCACTGAAAATCATTTGATTGTACACTTAAAATGGAGTGTTGGCTGTACATAGATATAGTTGGAGCACTGTGTATGTACTCTCTGGACTACTTTGACAGAGTAGGTTTTTGAATGTAACAAGATAAGTCAACTTGAATGGTAATATATTCTGGGAAATCAGCTCACTACAAATTGTGACTGTAAACATTGTACTATAAATGCTTTGTAGTTTTCCCCCAATAAAAAAAATAAAAATTAAAAAAAGTCTGTATACAGTAAAACTATCCTTCAAAAATGAGAGCAAAATAAGCACATTCCCAGATAAATGAAGTCTCTGGGAATTCATTACTGGCAGAACTGATAAATGACTTGTATCCGTACTATATCAAAGAGCTCTTACAACTCAATAATGAGAACACAAACCAATTAAATATAAGTGAAATATTTGAATAGGCATTTCCTCAAAGAAGGTATATGAATGTCTAATAAGCATATGATGTCAACTGTCATTGGAAACCAGGGAAATTACATTAAAATTAAAACTCAAATGAGAGATCACTGTATATCCACTAGAGTGACTATAATAAAAAATAGACATTATCAAGTATTTGCCAGGATGTGTTGAAACTGAAATCTCAGGTATTGCTATTGAGAAAGTAAGATGGTGCCGCAACTTTGGAAAATAATTTGGCTGTTTCTTAAAAGTTAGAAATACACCTACCATATAACCAAGCTATTCTAGGTATAGATCTAAGTAAAATGAAAATATACTTTCTCACAAAGAGTTGGACAAAAATATTCATTGCAGCATTACTCATAACTGTAAAACTGGAAACAATTCAAATGTTCATAAACTGATAAATGGATAGACCAAATGTGGTATATTCATATAATGGAATATTATTTGGCCATAAAAAGGAATGAAGTACTGATACATGATACAATATGCATAAACCTCAAAAACATTATACTGTGTTAAACAAGTTAGATGCAAAACACCACAAGTTGTATGACTCCATTTATATGAAATGCCCAGAAAAGGCAAAATTATAGAAAGTGGTTCACTCAGTGGTTGCCTGAAGCCAGGGATTGAAATGGAAATTGACTGCCAACAGGCACAATGGAACTTTGTGGAGTAAAGGAAATGTTCTAAAATTGGATTGTGATGATTGTTGCACACCTCTATAAATTTTCTAAAATCATTAAATTGTACAATTACAATTGGTAGATTTTACAGTGTATAATTCATATCTCAATAAAGCTGTTAAGTATACATGCGTGTGTATATATACATATATAACTTACAGATACTTTGTGTGCCACTCACTGCACTGTAAGTGCTTTCCATGCATGATCTAATTCAGTATTCACAAGTAACCCTCTAAGGTGAGTATCAACATCATTCCCTATTTACAGGGAAGGAAAACTGAAGCATAATAAGTTTAAATCAATTTTCCCAACTCCACAGGAGGCAGATTCAGGATTTAAGCCCAAGGCTCATCAGATGCCACTGTTCAAGCTATTAACTACTGTGCCATCCTGCCTCTCTGAGGAGATGTAAAGAGGAATAAAAGAGCATTCAATCAGTAGGGAAGGCCCAGCTAAGGTCAGAAAGCACTGCTAAATAGTATATCCAATGAGCATCATTTTGTGACTTTTTCCACTAATGCGTGGTACTTCAAGAGCAGAGAGATCATGCTGGGGATTGGATGAAGAATGACATAAGATTAAGGTGCTGAGGGATTTTAGGGTAATGAGCCATCAGTTGACATGGCTGATAATGGGGGCCAGGATACAGGAAAGCATGTATCCATGATGAGGAGGTGGGGGAAGGTGGTTGAAAGTGGGGAGGGGCTTCTATACTGGATCAAAGGAAAGGGTATGAAGACCAATGAGTCTTCAGAATACCAGGAAGAGCAGATTCAGAAGGGGAGAAAAGAAGAAATTGATGTAGTCAGAAATGAATGTGGCCAGAGGTTGAGGTCTTAGGAGTAGAACCACATACAAAAACCTAAGGTCAAATATGTGATTTTGCTAGTGGGTACATTAGTGGAGTAGAATGGAGCAGAAAAGTAGACCATCAAAGCTGAGAGGGTAGAGAAACTAAGACATTAGAAGGGTCAATAATGCATAAGCAATAGGTGATGGGAGGAAAGGAAGACTATGATAGATAACACAAAGGTTTTTAATTTCTCCTCCATTAACTTAAAGAGTTCAGGTTCTTGTATCCAATCCTCCTGCTGTTAAAGAGGACATACTGGTTTTGGCCTAGAAAGTAATAACAACAGTTAGCATTTAGTGAGTACTTACTATGTGCCAATCATTGGGCTGTGTGATTTACATAGCTTGGTTCATGTAATCCTCAAGAGTACCCCATGAAGGCAGTACTATCTATCACTATCATTATTACCATCATTATTCTCGTGCTACAGAAAGAAGAAACTGACACTTAGCAGGGCAAGTAAGGTGCCAAGGCCACACAGCTATCAAGGGGAAGAACTAAAATTCGAATCCATGCAGTCTGACTCCAGGGCCATAGCTCCCAAGTGCTCAGGTGTATGAAAACTATGGAAATGTAAAAATGGGTGGGTATTGGTTTTAAATGTAGGCTTCCATGGCCGTAATTAGGATCCACACTGTTTCCCTGTTGAACCATCAGAATGGCTTGGTGTGCTTAGAGAACCTTGAGCTCATCTGTATGTATTACTCTTCTTTTTAACTGTGGAATTACCTCCAGGTGACTAATAATCAAATATCGATCAAGCCCACTTTGCAGTTACAGATATTGGAAATGCAGAGACCTGAATAAGTACTGATGAGCCTCCCTTCCACCACGCTGCTGGCTGAGGCTGTTACATGTACAGCCCTAACACCAATCACAAGGGCGGACCAGGGAAGCTGAAGGTCACTGGCTTTTCAATCCAGGGAAATTGGGGAGTACTTCTGTCTGGGCTGTGGCCACAGCCATCAGGAATCTTATCTAAAGAGCCTAGTGCATTTATTTTTACCTAATTATAGCAATCAACTGGCATTTTCAAAAGGCTACAATTATGTAGTCAGCAGCCTGGGAACTCACAGCACCTGATACAAATAAGTTGAATATATTACTATGTATTATTCTTGATTAAGGCTTTGGTGATAAGGAAGTTCCACAACCATTTGAAGGAATGCACGTTTCTGCTGGAGCAGTGGTTCTTAACCTACTTTGGTTCACAGGTCCAAGAATGTGATTAACAGTTCCAGATTCTTTCCTTGGAAAATGCACACAGACAGATACTTGAATGACTTTGTATATAATCTTGAGGAGGAGTGTAAATCTTTTTGAAGCATATGCAAAGACTCCTGCTGAGAGTGTCAGCAATGTCAGGCTGAATTCAGCAAGTGGAGTAAAGGTGTTATCATCTAGTACATTTTCTCATCCAAATTTTTACCAACATTTATTAATTGAAAGAACAAAATACCAATTAGAACTTTGATTCATATTCAATATGATCTTTAAAAACAAAAGAACATTTTATGCTGTAATATCACTCAACAATACTTCTGTTAAAAATGTTCAATCAGGTTATAAGATTCTTGACTCCCTTTGTATTTCCTGCTACTCAAAGTGTGGTCCGTGGAGCAGCAGCATCAGCAACACCTGGGACTTTGATAGAAACATAGAATCCCAGGCTGCATTTTTCCCAGGTGATATATATATACAGTTGTCCCTCAGTATCCGCAGGGATACTGAGAACTTACTGGTTCCAGGACCCGCTTTGATACCAAACTCCACATATGCTCAAGTCCCTGATATAAAATGGCATCGTTATTGCATATAACTTACATATACCCTCCATATACTTTCAATCACCTCTAGATTACCCATAGTATCTAATACAATGCAAATACTATATAAGTGGTTGTTAGACTGTATTATTTTTTTTAATTTGTATTATTTTAATTGTTATACTGCTATGTTTCATTGCTTTTATTAAATGAATATTTTAGATCCATAATTGGTTGAATCCATGGATGTGGAACCTTTGGATATGGAGGGCCGACTACATACACATTGCATTTGAGAAGCACTGATGTACAACAGTAGAGACAATAGAGCATAAAGAAGCAGTGAGATGTGGTAGAATGAGGATCTGGGCTCAGAGCCAAGCTCTGCCATTTGCTAGCACCTAACCTTGGGCCCATCCTTCAACCTATCTAAAGATGTTTTGCAACTCTAGCAGCACTTCAAACGGTTCTTATGCCTAACTTATATTAATAATGACCACTTGACAAATGGTACTATTCTGCTAAGATTTTTATTCCATCTTAGCATTTGTCATGTGTCAGTGCTTAGTAAACTAAAAAAAAAAAAAAACTTCCCATAGAGATAAAGGGAAGGAAAGGAGAGGGAGCAGTGTGCAATTATTCTACATGGAGTGAGTGGCCCAGATGGCACACAGGACTTCTAAATGCTAAGTTAGGGGTCTGAGGTTCTATTGACCATCTCTCAAATGTATGCCTCTGGGCACAAAGGAGAGGATTGAAGAAAAGGCTTGCGGTATGATCTCAAATGCCAGGCAGATAACATTGTTCATGAAGTCCAACACAGTTCTTCCCAGCCTGGGAAACACCCACCCAAGAGCTGGGTGGCTGTGGGGAAGGAGGAGGGTGCACTGGGCCAAGATGGTCCAACTGAAGCCGAGAAAGACATGGGTGGAAAAGAGTGAAGATAGTGTTAAGGTCCATCAAATATCACCACCAAAGAGGCTTTCTATTTACTATAGGCTTATAGGTTGCTGTGTTTCCTAAGTACACAATTTTGAGCCTAATTTCCAAATGGTAAGGGACAAAGCCAGGCCCAGACCTTAGGCGTTTACCCTCCAAATCCAGTGTTTTTCCCAGGAGCTTCATCCAGAACTCACCAATGACCTAGATTCTCTATTTAATGTTCTTGGGGCTCCATATAAAGTGGGGCTGTTCAAATATACCTCTGGCACCCAGCAAACCAAAACTGGAGTGCTTTTGAAGGAATCACGGGTGACACTGTGAAGTTTATTTTGAGGCTATGGCATCACAATATAGTCACAATGGCTTTCAATTTTTTTTTTTAAAAAAAAGACCTATTTTTGTAATGTAAAAGATTATTAGGAAAGTCACGTACTTCATTTTAAAAGATGACACAGTTTCCAAATGGATAGAAAATGAGGCTAAAAGGCAGGACATTCAGTTTCATGGCAGAAGCAGAATGTTGCCAAGAAAACTAACTGAATGTGTATTTTTAAATTTCACCTCAAGTGCAGCCAACTTTATTTTAGCTATAAAACCAAAAACTCTTCTTTCTTCTTATCACTGAGTTCAAATTCTATCACCGATCCCTGGGGTTTCACTATTTCAATAAACTAAGAAATTAAAATTTTCCTCCTCTAACTCATTAAATTTTACTATAACTTACATTTAATGCAGGGAGCATGCCACCAAGAAGAACATAACAATTGCATTACTTTATTTTAAAGTGTTTTCATTAATCTGACCATGTAGATAAAAGAAATTCTTATTTTATTAAGTACAATAGCTCCTCATTTTTCTAGCCTCATTAGAGAAAGCAGTGTTGTACTGAGATTACTGAAGGTGCTTCTCAATAAACTAAAATGACTTTTAAATTCTAAATACTTCCATGGAAATCATTCTAAAATGCCATACATACTTACTTTTCTGACTTCCTTAAATTACAATGTATAAAATGATAAAGTGTAATGATTAAAATTTAGATATTTAAGTCATATAGATGTTTGTGCATATATATATTAAGTATATGTACATACATACATACTTTATTCTGTGCTTTACATGTGTCAGGCGTTAGATAAGAGCTCTATATACATTTTGTCTCAGGGTCTTTAGGAATATATATTACTGTACTAGGTTGTGATAATATGATGTTCAATGATGACAGTGACATGGAAACAACTATCTGGCAGCTGGCTGTACTTGTTAGTTCATCCGTTTCCTCCCTTTGCTATCAACTGCACCTTCTGTCCTCTGACACTGGCCTGTGGGTTCTAATCATTGCCTCACATCTGGACTGAGAGTGACTGAATGCCTACAGTGTATATATAGCACATGACCTTGATGAAAACTATTTATACAACTCAGGTGCCTTTTTCTTCTATAGGAGCAGCGCTCTAATATTGGTACCTAGCAGATCCCCATACTAAATAATTGGAGGAATAACAAACATAAAGAGTTTGTTTGCCTTGAAGGAGGGGCAATGTTAAATTCAGTGTTTTGTCCATATTCCAATGGACATTTTATGATTGAAAATTTTGATCAAGTTATAGTATGAATAAAGGACTGCTATGTCATGGATAACTAGAGAGGGATTGAAAGCACCATATGAGAAGGGCAGAAAGACCATATAACCAAATCCAAAGCAACTACTAGTAATTCAAAGCATCAGAAGGATTTCAGCAGGATGTGTTCCATCAGGAAAAACTACCTGAAAGAGCTAAGTCTTGAGCTTTGAAGGAACATGAGATTTAAAGGCAGCAATGAGCAAGGGCTAAACAGGAGACAATGAGAAAGTCCACCACACAGAGGTGGAAGGAAGGAACATGACAAAACTATAAGATGGAATTCTACCAGAATGTGGAACACTTTGGAGATTGAGAGATACCTTTCTGAAGTAACATCCAGACTCTTCCCGAGCCAGGGTAGCCTAAAAGAGATAACTGGGGTTCGGTTAGGAGGTGCAAAGGGTTCCAGACAGTGCCAAACAATGCAGAGACTGATATGGAAGAGCAGAAAAACGCTAGCTTTCTTAACAGCTCAGGTGCAGACCTAAAGGCAAAAGTACAGAGTATAGAGTCCAAAAGGCCTGGGTTCTGGTGCTGGCTTAGCCAATCACTATCTGTATAGCCTTTAAGTATATAATTAAACCTCTCTGTATCTGAGTTTCCCCATCTATAAAATGGTGATAGTAGTGGTACCTACCTCATAGGGTTGATGTGAAGATTTAGTGAAAGAGAACATACAGAGTACTTAGCACAGTGCAAGTCACATAATAAGCACTGGATAAATGGGATAGCATTTATTATTCAGAGTTGAGAGATATAACCTGGGTTTCTAGACATGCAGAAAAACTGGAAAGGCAGCTCCAGGAATAGGGGACATGCAAGAAAATGTGGATGTGAGAACTTCTGCTCCATGCTGATGTTCACCACCTCCCTCTGCCCTCTTCCATTTATAATACTAGTAGCATATGTTTCAATTCTCACCACTTTGGACCCGGGTGATTGGATTCACTGTATACTCTCAGACAAGTCACTTTAATTCTGTTATTTCTGCTACAAATCTTAACCATGATGTTTTTAGTTTGTGTGAGTTAGTGCTCTAAATGACTTAACATTTTCCCAAAAGTTAAGAAAATAAAATGTTTTCTAGATACTTCTATGAACTACTAGGTTGGAAAAAAGGTGTCCTTTTTATGTGCTCTCCTTATCAACTTCGGGTAAATATATATAAGCAGCTCTGCATTTTAATAAGCTGAAGAATTAGCACTTGAAGAGCCAAACACTGTCAATTCAGTCTGACATCTCAAATATGTATTAACAACTTCAGCTTCCAACCATGATGAAATAAAAGGAATCAGATTAAACAACTAGAAAACTTCACAAAGTATATGAAAAAATGGTTTTCACACATTAGAAAATGGGAACAAATGAAGCACCCCTAAAACTGCCTTAGCTTACTGTCCGGAGAGGGTTTCCATGCTTCAATGCGAGGAGGGGGAATCCAAACGGAGGCCAGTGATTTCTCTGTCTTGAGAAGACAGATTCGGGTATAGGGAGGCCAAAGCAGTTTTGTGGGGAAAAGTATCAGAGAGAAGAAAGCTGCATAGGAGAAAGCTCCAGAGGTCTTCAGATGGATTCCCTCATGTGTTGGGCTGAGTGCTGATCTGCACATGTGTGGGAGAAAACTACTCCAGACCAAGCAAAGAACTGTTAAAAAAAAAAGGGGGGCAGGAAGACCAATCCCTAGAAGCTCACAAAGGGACAGGAATAGTTTGTGTCCCCACCAGCAAAGTGGAAATATATTGTAATATATGAGGCATTAAGTAGAGCTCTCAGAAGTGTATTGTCTCAGTAGTGAAATAAAATTAGTCCTAGGTTAAGGTTACACTCATGCTACCATAATAAAGCATAAAATCAAGCCTCAAAAGGAAAAAATTGCTTCCAATTAACTGCTTCCCAGTTCAAAGTTCAATAATAGTTAAAGGAATACAGTAAAATAGAGCACCCAACAACATAAAATTCATAATGTCCACGTACAATCAAAAATCATCAGACATGCAAAGAATCAGAGAGATACAACTCTTAAGGAGAAAAATCAATCAACAGAAACAAACTCAGATGACAGAAATTATAGACTTAGCATATAAAAGGACTAAAATAACCATTATAAATCTACTCCATTTAAAGAGGAAGCCAGAGGAAAGATTGAGCATGTTAGGTAGAAACATGGAGGATATAGGAAAGACCCAGATCAAACATCTAGAGATAAAAATATAATATCTGAAATGAAAAATATATAGGCTGGGATTTCTAGTATACTAGACGCTGCAGAAAAAAAAGATGAGTGAACTTGAAGACATAGCAATAGAAACTATCCAAAGTGAAATACACAGAGACAAAAGACGGGGAAGGGGAAGAACAGAGCATCATTTAGCTATGGGAACATACCAAGGGGTCTAATGAAGTTCTAGAATACTTGAATAAATAAAGACCAAGTTTTGCAAATTTTATGAAAATTATAAGTGCACAAGTCTGAAAATTTCAACAAACTCTAAGCAGAAAAATAAATGGAGAAAACCACACCATGAAACATCATAATCTAAGCATTGAAAAAATGAGAAAGTTGTTCAAAAGAACAAAGATAGGGCTGGGCACAGTGGCTCATGTCTATAATCCTAGCACTGTGGGAGGCCAAGGCAGGAGGATTCAGCCAGGAGTTCAAGACTAGCCTGAGCAAGAGTGAGACATGCATCTCTACAAAAAAAAAAAAAAAAATTAGGAAAATTACCTGGGCATGGTGACATGCACCTGTAGTCCCAGCTACTGGGGAGGCTGAGACAGAAGGATTGCTTAGCCCAGGAGTTTGAGGTTGCTGTGAACTAGGCTAACTCCACGGCACTCTAGCCTGGGCAATAGAGTGAGACTCTGTCTCAAAGAAAAAAAAAAAAGAACAAAGATAAAAATGACAGTATACTTCTCATCAAAATCTATGCAAGCCAAAAAACAATGATGTGACATCTTTGAAGTGCTGAAATAAAAAACCAACACCTTATAATTCTATTCCCAGAAAAAAAAAAAACAAGCCTTTCACTAATGAGGTGAAATAAAGGAGTAGTCTGCGAGAATTCATTGCCAAAAGACTGGCTGGTTTTGGACCAGTTATTGTTGGTACAAAGAAATGCTACTGATTTTTATCAATTGCTGCATTTTCTTATTGGTTTTTATCATTTTTCTATTACATTTTTTCTGCAGATGATCATGTCAACTGCAATAATGATAGTTTTATATCTTCCCTTTCAATCCTTACACTCACTGCTTTCTCTTTTGTTAAGTGAGAATTCATTGCAAGACTATCACTATAAGAAATAATAAACAAAGTTCTTTCAGCAGAAGAAAATGATATCAGATGGAATGCTAGAGCTATAAAAAGGAATGAAGAGCACTGTAAATGATAAATATGTGAGTAAATATTAAATATCTGTTTCTCATTTTTAAAATCTCTTTAATAGATAACTTTAAGGAGAAAATATTATATTGTATTATATGAGAAAAAATTACAAAAAAAAATCACAAAGGGTGGGAAAAAGAACGTTAAAATATATTTTTATAGGCCGGGCGCGGTGGCTCACGCCTGTAATCCTAGCACTCTGGGAGGCCGAGGCGGGCGGATCGCTCAAGGTCAGGAGTTTGAAACCAGCCTGAGCAAGAGCGAGACCCCGTCTCTACTAATAGTAGAAGGAAATTAATTGGCCAGCTAAATATATATAGAAAAAATTAACCGTGCATGGTGGC
>CAUYRT010047116.1:0-25869 GCA_963574885.1 Lepilemur ruficaudatus
TGTAGTCCCAGCTACTCCGGAGGCTGAGGCAGAAGGATTGCTTGAGCCCAGGAGTCTGAGGTTGCTGTGAGCTAGGCTGACGCCACGGCACTCTACAGCCCGGGCAACAGAGTGAGACTCTGTCTCAAAAAAAAAAAAAAACACGAATTTTTGACTTGTTGAACTATCCATGGTTCAAGAAAAATTGCAACAAAAAATATTTCAAAGATAATCACAAGCCACAACATGAGTTTGAAAGAATGATGATGTGCTTTCACAATAAAAATAAGAAGTATCAAAGTGAACTGTCAGAGATAGCAACTGTAAAACTTAGTACTTAAGGAAACTGGACATTTTCATACTTAATAATCCAATGACGGGTTACTTTTGTAATATAAGAAAGTCACTAGCCCTCCTTTCCTACTATTAAATATTATAAACCACTTTATAAGAAATACAAATAGGCCTGCTTGTAGTCCCAGCAAAGAAAAAAAAAGAAACACAAACAGAACAGAGGAATGTAAGGCAAAACATGTCTCATTTACCACTTGCTTAGTCCCATTTCTCAAAAGTGATCACTGAACACTTCCTTCTATACCCTTTACAATTTTCTGTACTATACCAGCACATTTTATAAAAATTATAAATACGATATTATATATACTGTATGCAGCTTTCACTTTTACTTAAGTAATAATCCTGAACATCTTCTGTATGAATATTTTCAGCTACCTTTCTTTTCAATGGCTGCATAGTGTTTCTTGATATGGATACACTAGTTATATTAACCAGTCCTTTCTGCCTGCCTTTCTTAAGAGTTGATTATATATGATTTCCCTCCTCATCTTATACATCATTTTCCATTAGTCAACAGTGGCCTGAATAGAATTATAGAATGATATATTTTAGGAAAGAAAAATAATGGAAGAAACCCAAGTTTATACACTTTTCATTTTTCAAGAAAGATTTGTGAATCATAAGCCTTTGGTTAAATATGAGTATAGAAGAACTTAGCAGGGAGGCTTTGGGAGATGAGTCATGAAGTCTAGGCAATTCCCTAATATATCCAACACAATGGCACACACACTGTGTTCTCTCTCCCACCCCACTACACCCAGACAAAGGGCCAATATATTGTCCTTATTTCATTACACAAACATTTCTTACTTAAAAAAAAAGTTTCCACTGTATATACATTAGGGTGCTCAGTCAGCAAAATCCAACATTCAAACAAAGAAAAGACCAAGGTGACAATAACAATACTTAAAAGAATAGAAAGACAAAGCATAAAAGACAAAGGAAGTTCTAAAAAAATCATAGTTGTTTTCCTGATAATGAACGTCTAAGAACATTTTGTAAATGTTCTTAAAATTCAAATTCAGCATAGATCTGAGACATTTTCTAGGGATACACATGGAGGCTGTGAAATCTCCCTCGGGGACACGGTTGGTGGGCAATGTGCACTGGTTGTTAAATCCCTCACACTTGCCTGCCGATCTCTAAGCCCACTTTGTATGCCTCCTCTCACTTAATTATCACCACCCCTGCTATGCTGATTTTGTGCACTTCTGGGGAACGGGGAATCTCTCTTGAATTGCAGAAACCTTGAATATTAAATCCATAAACAATTGGCTACACATGCTGACATGCATTTCAGGGGTAAATTATTTGAAATATATATCCTGTATCCAAGATGAAGGAACCATTCACAGGCATACTGAATACCTGCTAGAGCACTCTTTTGGCTTCTGGACAAAGAGCAGCACTCCTAGCTCAGACACACATTCCCTGTCAATGAACCCTGAGGCTCTGAGAGCCATGCTAATCTCCCCTGAGGACAAGGAGAGCAAGAAGAAAACTGGGCTCTAGTATGAAAGAGGACATGCCCATTCCTCAGTTAGGTATGAACAAGTACATTCTAGCCAAGGAAATATAAACCATGTAGCAGTATGAGATGTTTAGGAAAGTGGTTTAAAAGGGCAAAGACTGATCTTTTTCCTCATCCTCCCTCCTATAATCTGGAATTCAGATATAACAATTAGAACCCCAGCAGCCATTCTGGACTCTGAGGTAACCTTGAGGATAGAATAGAGCTAAAAGGAGATTAGGTTCTCTGATGACACCATTCAAACTGCCACACAAGCCCTGCTTACCTTCATGTTTTGTATACATGAGAAGCAAAGAAACCTATTTCATTTTCTGATATATGCAACAAACCTCAATCCTGATATAGTTATTCATATGACCAACTCCTCACATTATGTGTGATGATCTAGGAATGGGAATGATGAAGGTGCTGTGCACACATTTACTAAAGAAAAAAGTGGTACAAGGAATCAATGATTATGAAGTCCTCACTAGCAAAGGAGAGCTCGGGTAATCTGCACATTGTCAGAATTTAGACTTTGGTGGTGATAGTTTCCATTAAGAGTCTTTCTATTCAAAGTTAAGAATTCCATATTTAATATATTATTACTGATAAGATATGATCAAAATGTCAGGTAAGTATTATCTCAATACTCACACATTTTATCTAAATTAAATCTCACAGCAATTCTTCAAGTCACATACTCTTCTTACTCCCATTTTGCAGATAAAGAAAGTGAAAGATGGTTACAAAGCTGGTAAATTGTGGAGGTACAATTCAAACCTAGGACTACCGAGCTTTTCTCCACATATCTCATCACTATTTGATCCTTCAAAAGTTACTAATGAACAAAACAAGTTAAATCTTCCCAATTCCAACAAAACTAACCGATAATTATTTCCATTTTACAGATCTCTAAACAAAGGGCAGCAATTTTTTTTAATGTGCTCAGGTTAATCAAGCACTGATTTTTCAGATACCCAACACCTATGTTCAAGTACTAGTCTTGATTTTAAGTAAACTCAATTCTTTGGCAGAAATAAAGCTCTTGGTGGGAAAGATAACCGTGTTTAACTCTCAGCCTTAGTTAAACCCCAGAACTGAACTTTTAAGAATAAAGTAGTATGCCAAGAGAAGGGTCAGAGTCTTTCAAGCAGAGAGTACTTGGAAGCTTGGAAAAACCCATCTGGTCCCAGGAATGACAAAGAGCTGGCTAAGAGCATCAAGCAGGACCTCAATAAATATCTGTTAAATGAATGTGAAAATGGCAGACATGAAAGTCTTGGGAGTTGAGGAGGGGTGGGGGGGAATGCATGCAATGAAGCTGAAGACGGCCACAATAAAATTTTGATTCAACCACTGAACACGCTGGGAAACCACCAAAGCACAGGAACGGAACAATCTGGATTTTAGAAACTACTGACAGAGGGTGGAGGATCAACTGGTAGGACTGTTTGGAGGGTCACTGACAGAAGCCCTTAGAAGTAATCTAGCCAACAAACCAGAGAGACCTCAAAGCAGGGCAAGACTATTTAGAGAAGGCTGAGAAGAGAATTTATAGGTGTAGAATTGAAGACTTAATGAAATGCTGGAGGTAAGGAAGGCCCAAGTGTCTGATTTCAATAAATCACAATTCTATAGACAGGAAAATGACCCATTCTGGGGCATACAGTGGGGCAGGTGGTGAGTTTAGTTCTGAACATGGAGAATGTGCAGGACTACAGTACACATTGTACCTGCAAGGGGTGGTGGGAGAAGGGGCAGAATGGCAGAGAGGCAACGACACAGCTGCCATGGAAGTCAGGCAGAAAGCCAAAGAAGGGAAGAAGACAGCTGTAAGAATGACAAAAGCAGCAGTGAGTGAGCCAGGCAGGAGACAAGCACAGGAGGCAGGAGTAGGTGGGTGTTGATGAGTAGAAAACTGATACATACCACCAAGGGAGGGTGGAATGGGAACAGCACTCTGAAGAGCTGCCAGTGAGAGAAATCAGCTTGAAAAAACTGCTGATGAGCTTCTGAAGAAGTCCCAGAACACCAGAAATCAACTTTCATTGCAGGTCTTCTCTTGAGAAAGGCAATGTGATAGAGAAGTCCAAAACAAAGGAAAGAGATCTTCCCCAACATTAGTGGGAATGAGGCACTGGAGAGTAGCTCACTTCCATAGTTTAAATAATATAGAGAATGAAGCTGGACCACTAAGGCTGTGAAATACATAGATTCTTAAGTTCTAGTGCCTTTAAATTACACCTAAGGCAAGAGTCACTTGGGACCGTTGAGAGAGGCCCTGAAGGCAGGAAAGTCAGATTACTACAGTAAACAAACACACAAAATAGAGTTTGGTATAAATTTATATTGCAGATTAAAATAGAGAGCAATAGGGAAAAGTATTTGTTCTGCTTAATTCATACCTTGGAACAACTAGATACATGAAACCAAAGTATAGTACAGATTATCTGCATAAAGTAAAAATAAAAACCAAGGACAATTTTGAAAAAGAATATAATGGAAAAATCTATCTACCCAATGTTAATGCTTATTATGTAGCTACCATAATTAAGACAGTATGGTATTAGCAGAGGTATAGGCACAAAGATCAAGGGAATAAAATACAGAACCAGAAACAGACTCACACAAATATGCCCAAATAATTTTTGACAAAGGTACAAAAACAATTCAGTTGATAGCCTTTTCATTGAATGGTGCTTGGAAAAATGGATATCTACGTGCAAAAGACTAAAGTTGGACCCTTCCCTTACACAATATACAAAAATTATCTCAAAATGAGTCAAAGACCTAAATGTAAGACCTAAAACTATAAAACTCACAGAAAACATGGGGCAAGAGCTGGGTGCAGTGACACATGCCTGTAGTCTCAGCAACTCAAGAGGCTGAGGTGGGAGGATTGTTTGAGCCCAGGAGTTCAAGTCCAGCCTTGGCAATACAGCGAGACCCTGTCTCTTAAAAAAAGAAAGAAAACAGCATACAGCAAAAACCCTTATGACATTGGATTTAGCAATGATTTCGTGGATATGACACCAAACACACAGGCAACAAAACACAGTAAGTTGGACTTCAAAACTAAAAACTTCTGTGAATCAAAGACACTATCAACACAACGAAAAGGCAACCCAAGGATGGGAGAAAAAGTGTGCAAATCACATATCTGACAAAGGACTGAAATCCAGAATACATAAAGAGTTCCTACAACTCAGCAACAAAAACAACCTGAGTAACAGATGGGCAACGGGTACTCCAACCTACAGTCTATGGCTAGGATTCTGTGCTTTCACCACTATGGCTCAGGTTTGATTCCTGGTCAGGGAACCAGTCCCTCATCAATCCTTTAGAGATTTAAATCCTTTAACTTGGTGGGGGCAGGGAGGTAAAAAGGGAGGACAAAGAACATGCATAAATAGATATTTCTCTAAATAAGATATATAAATGGCCAGGAAAAGGGCACATGAGAAGATGCTCAACACCACTAATCATTAGGGAAATGCAAATTAAAACCTAATGAGATACCACTTCATACCCACCAGGATGGCTATTATTAAATATCAAAAAACCAAAATAAAACAAAATCCAGAAAATAACAAGTGTTGCTTAAGAGGTGAAGAAACTGGAACCCTGTGCATTGCTGGTGGGAATGTAAAATGGTACAACTGCTATAGAAATCAGTATGGCAAGTCCTCAAAAAACTAAATATAGTATTACCGTATGATCCAGAAATTCTACTTCTGGAAATAGTTCCAAAGGAACTGAAAGCTGGGACTTGAACAAATATTTGTACACCAATGTTTGCAGCAACATTATTGACGATAGCTAAGGGGTGACAGCAACCAAGTGTCCACCGACAGATGGATAAATAAAATGTAGCATATACATACAATGGAATGTTACTCAGCCTTAAAAGGGAAGGAAATTCTGCCACATGCTGGCACATGGATGAACCTTGAAGATATCATACTACGAGAAATAAGAGTCATAAAATGAAATTTTTATATGATTCCATTTATATGAAGTATGTAGTCAAATTCATAGAGATGGAAAGTATTATAGAATGATGGTTGCCACAGGCTGGAGGGAAGGAGGAATGGGGAGTTAACGTTTAATGAGTATGGAGTTTCAGCTGGGGAAGATGAAAAAGCTCAGATGGATGATGGTAATGGTTGTACAACAATGTAAATATACTTAATGCCACAGAACTGTATACTTAAAAACAGTTAAATATACATAATATAAAATTTACCATTTCAACAATAATTTTTAAAAAGATAAGCCACAGCCTGGGAGAAAATCTTGCAAAAAAATGTATCTGAAAAAGGATTGATATCCAGATACATAAACAACTCTCAAAGCTCATCAATAAGAAAATAAGCATCCCAATAAAATAGTGAGCAAAAGATTTGCACTGACATTTTCATCAAAGATGATGTATGGAAGGCAAATAAGCACCTGAAAGAAGCTAAAAATCATTAATCATTAAGAAAATGCAAAGTCAAACAAAATACCACTATTACACCCACTAAAATGGCTAAAATTAAAAGATCGATCATACCAAATGTTGTCAAGAATACAGAGGAATCGGAACCCCCATACATTGCTGGTGCAAATATAAAAATATAAAATGGTACAACTACTTTGGAAAATGATTTGGCAGTTTCTTCAAAAGTTGAACATACCTCTACCATAGGATCCAGACATTCCACTCTTGGATATTTACCCACAAGAACAGGAAATATATATCCACACAAAAGCCTGTATATTAATATTCATAGAATCTTTACTTGTAGTAGCCAAAAACTAGAAACAACCCAAATGTACATCAATAGATGAGTGGATAAACAAATTTTGGCATATGCATATAATGGAATACAACTCAGCAATAAGAATGAATGACCTAAGTATACAACAACATAGATGAATCCCAAAATAATTATGCTAAGTAAAAGAGTATATACTTGTTTCAAAACATAGGTTTTATTATTCAGCTATGGTGAGGCCAACATATCAGGAGATGGCTGGCACTGAAAAAATAGTTATTCACAGTTCCCAAGATCCTCGAGGAAGCACTAGGGTCAGTGAGGAGGCAGAGGAATAGAGAGAAAACATATGGGCAAGACCTTTTACTGTGGTTTCAGTGGAAAGGAATAGGCAGGGCAGGGTAAGCAGGCTCAGGATTGGCTACTTTGATTAACTTCAGTGAGTTCTGCGGCATAGGAGTTGTCCCTAGTTGCCTGGTCTCTAAGGTGAACAGGGCAGGTGGACAGTGGCCCAGAACATGAGAGCCCTGTGAGAGTCCTAGATAAAGGAGGTGGTTGGGGTATGGGTGAGTTATTTACTATCTCTAGGAATCGGTTAACTCTGTCAAAGCATCAGAAACACATGGTTAACACAATACTACATGCTTCCTTTCCTTCTCTACTGTAGGTAAAACTTGAAAAAACTATTTCAGTACTAACTAGCTTCTTTTAAAAAGTTAATTAGGAGTATCTGGGTTATTTGAAGCATTCATCAACCTCGAATCCAAATGAATTGTCAGAAATTATCTACAGGCACATTTTAAATATGAGTAACTCTAATACGAACACTTCTTAAACTTTGGCCTAAAAATTTCGCAAAAATTAGGCAGCAAGTCACCATATCTATCAAATACTAGCAGACACTAACTTCTGTAGCTATGACACTAATCAATACTGAAATCTCTTATCTTCCAGGAGGAAGGTTCATGTATTTAGTGTTTGCAAAGAGTTCCTGCTGAGCTAAACATAGTCCAGTGTGCACTCTACGAAAGAGTCCATGAGACAAGCATGGGGGAGGGTGGGTAGTTTAATTCTTTCACAATGCCTGTGGAGAGTCTGGCAGTGATGAAAGCCTAGAAAATTCATGAAAGGCCCTTTTATAATCAGGGTGAATGTGGAGCACAAAAGCAAAGTCAGATGACCTACTTAAAGCTTTGCTTTTACTGTTGGAATTCATTCTCATTCCAGATTAGTCTCTTTCTAGAAAAAAGAAAACCTTACATAATAGTTGGAAAATTAAGATACAGGAAGTATTACTCTGTTAAGTTCCAATCTTATCCTCTGAAATAGCTCAAGTCTTCATGTCTGTGGCCAAAGACGGAAAACATTCATAAGGCTCTGAGAGGTATGTTTGTTTACCTCATTGTAACAAGGTGTTCTCTGACTGCTGGGCCTTGAGGAAAATTTAAGATCTATAACCCCACAGATCACAGACCAGAAGTTTGGGCTAGTAATATTATAAGAGGAAATAGTTCCTTAAATTTTTTCTGGAACTCATATAAAGCAAATGGATGGTAAAACTTGGACTGTAAGGTAATGAATGACAGTCCAAGTTTCTTCAAAGCAGAGAACCACTCATTTGTTTATTCATTCAACTAAGTTCCTTGTTTTGTGTCAGGCTGGGGAGGCAAGAGAAAGCAGCCCCTGTCCTCAAGGAGCTCACATCGCCAGTGCTTTCTCAAATCCCTTTTGCATGTTAACCAAAACATTTCATGTTAGTCAATAAAGCTCTTTCATCCAGGAAGCAGACGAATATGGCTTTTCTTCATTTTGATTCATTTACTTTCCTTTAAATAGAGAAATAAGATGGAAAATTCTTATTTCATCGTCTCTTCTATAATTAAAAAATTATCTCATCTATTCTCATTCTGCTAAATCAACAATTACAGAATACCTTCTACAGGTGTCAAACTGTGCAGACAACACTTGTAAGAAACACAAAGAAACTTAACATAGTCTCTCTCCTAATGTGCTCCCTTCTTTCCCTTCCATCTTACTTCCATGTTTGCCCTCTCTTTCCTTCTTTCCTCCCCAAAGTTTTGCTTTGAAGGAAGAATTAGGTAACTAGTCCAAGACCACAGAGCTAGATCCAGACCTAGATTCACTGGCACCCAATTCACTAATTTTTCTGAAGGGAAATGGAAAAAAAAAATCGAGAAGGGAAAGAAAATGTCACAGAGCTCATTATTACAGTTCTAAATCAATCTCAAGTCTTCCCTCCCCCTACATACTTTTTTGGTTATCATCTAGTCTCACACTGGCAATTGTTGCTGCCTGGCAGTCTCTGCTCCAAGTTCTCTCTTATCAGCCAGTTTTTAGCTTAAACAAAATCTGCTCCAGTTAGTTATGGTAAAACTATTCTCATCCCCTCCCTACTCCAAATGTTCATTATGATAGTAGCCTACTCATTGCTTCCACAGAATGTAATAAAAACTGTACATATTATTTACCTATCAATTATAATTAAGACTCTGTGTTCTCCATACAGACCAAAGACCAGGTCTATTCGGCTCACAGGACCTACCCAACATCTAGCTAAGTGTTCCACACATATATGTTTGTTAGGTAATGAAATGAAGTTAATCAGCCCCTGTAGGGACTATAGGGCTGCTTTAAAGCATCTCAATCCCTGAAACTGGATTAAAGTGATTTAAGACCTTTAGGCAAGGCCCAAAACAAAGGCAAACCCTCTCTTGAAAAAGATATCATCCTAGGTCTTAAATTATTTCTACAAACAATTTTAAAAGTACAGTGTCTAGTCTATAAAAAGACAACACGGGGATTAGTAAAAAAGACAGTAAGAACAGTCCCACAGCGTTAAGAATTTCAGCCAACACACCTATTATGTACCTGTAATAATTAAAAACTAAAAAAAAATTTTAAACAGCCTGACAGCCACGAGTCAATGTGGTAAAAAAAAAAAAAGTAATGGCAGATCTAAAAAAAACATCAAATATAAATTCTAGGCCAGGTGCCGTGGCACATGCTTACAGTCCCAGTTACTTAGGAGGCTGAGGCAGGAGGATGACTTGAGTCCAGGAGTTCAAGGCTGCAGTGAACTATGATTGCACCATTTTACTTCAGCCTGGGTGACAGAGAAGAGACGGAAGGAAAAAGGGAAAGGGAAGAAGAAATCGTAATTCTAGAACTGAGAAAACACAGTAACTGAAATAAAGATCTCAATGGATGCATTTAAGAACAAATAAAATACAGCTGAAGAGAGAATTAGTGAACTGGAAGAAAGGTCAAAAGGAAGTATCTAGAATAAAACTAAGAGGCAAAAAGATAAAAAATACAGAAGAGGGCCAGGTGCGGTGGCTCACGCCTGTAATCCTAGCACTCTGGGAGGCCGAGGCAGGCGGATAGCTCAAGGTCAGGAGTTCGAAAAAATACAGAAGAGAAGGTAAGAGATATAAAGGACACAGTGAGATGATCTAGTCTACGTGTAATTTCAGTTGTAGATAACAGAGTGGAGAGAATGGCACAGAAGAAATATTTGAAGAGACAAAGACTGAAAATTCTCCAAAACTGACAAAAGATATCAAACCACAGATTCAAGAAATCCTAAGAACCCTTAAACAGATAAATAAAAAGGACACCTGGGTCTGGATACAACATAGTAAGACTTCTAAAAACCAAAGAATTATGAAATATATATATATATATATTTTTGTTGTTGTTGTTGTTGTTTAAGCAGCCAGAATAAGAAGCGGGAAAAAAAGACACTTGGTAGACTGTTTGCAAAGAGGGCTACAAAAACTTCTACACCATACGCATGCCTTTTATAGTGAGACACTGCCACTTCTCCTATCAAGAGGTAAAGTTTATTCCCCTATCCCTTTATTTTTTATTTTTTGAGACAGAGTCTCACTCTGCCTGGGCGAGAGTGCTGTGGCGTCAGCCTAGCTCACAGCAACCTCAAACTCCAGGGGCTCAAGCAATCCTACTACCTCAGCCTCCTGAGTAGCTGGGACTACAGGCATGCACCACCATGCCCGGCTAATTTTTTCTATATATATTTTTAGTTGGGCAATTAATTTATTTCTATTTATAGTAGAGACGTGGTCTCACTCTTGCTCAGGCTGGTTTCGAACTCCTGACACCTTGAGTGATCCTCCCGCCTCGGCCTCCCAGAGTGCTAGGATTACAGGCGTGAGCCACTGCGCCCAGGCCCTCTCCCTTTAATTTAAATTGGCCTTGTAACTTGCTCAAACCAATAAAATGCAGCAGAAGTGATGGTGTGACTTCCAATTTGACACCTTAAAAGACCTTGCTGCTGTTATTTGGCTCTCTGGGAATACTGCTGTCATAATGTTAGAAACCTTGGCTCACCTCCTTATATGAAAAGAAAGGCTTAGCCAACAACTGACATCAACTGCCTGACTTGCACTTGAGACTATTTCAGCCCCAGATAAACCACTAGCTGACTACAACTGCATGAATGACTACAGTCAAGATCAGCAGAGGAACCAAACAGCTAACTCAGCACAGATTCATGTTCACAGAATTGTCAACCAATTAAGTGGTTGTTCCTTTAAAATACTAAATTTGGGGATGGTTTCCTATGCAGCTATATAAAGTAGATACAGAAATATCTCTTTAAGGAAAAACAATTGAACTAACAGCTGATCATAATACTTCAGGATTGTTAACTTTATATCTTAGTATTTAAGTTGCAGGCTATGAAGGAGAAAAGTAAATAGACATCATCCAAGTACTTTGCATCTTCTTCTAGAGAAAAGGATAGTATGTTTTCAGTTGTATGCAGCAGTGTTCTATCATGTTAGGCAGAAGAATTATCTCATCTTTACTTGGAAATTAAGTATGGTTTAATGTCAAGCATAATAAAAATTAATTACATGAGACTGAACTTACAGGACTGAAAAATAAACTTAATGACTTTTTTTGCTTGAAACATTGCTGATTTTTTTGGTGCCTTTCTTTTCCAGAAGAAAACTATTTTTTTCTTCTTTTGAACTATTTATAGCTTACAACAAATTGGTAAAGTACATTTTTGTGAGCAAAATTTGAAGCAATTATTTTTCTCTCTATTTGATTTTTCCAGAGAGTGGAAACTATTTATGAGTATTCTTATTTTATAGCAATATAGTTATTTACATAAGTTAAATGAGAATCTTTCTTTTATAACAGGACTCAAGTGGAGACACTGGTTGTTTTACCAAGGCTTTGACTGGAATGGCATATTTTCAGATTATGCCCAGACTGCTTTGAGGAATTAAGGTTGACTTCATAGGGCTGATAAAAACCTCTTTGGAAAAATTGGCCTGGTCCCTTGTCTATAACATTTCCTGATCTGTGGTAAGTAAAGAATGTCACTTTCTGACAGGTCCAGGAACCTCAAGTTACTTTGGGACCTCAAGAAAAGAGGAATTTACCCAATTTATACAGGTTATCTGCAGACACAGATAAATCCTTGGCTTGACTCAAGAGGCTTAAAAGTCTAACCCGATATTCCTTATGAAAAAGTTCCAGCAAGGCCAATTCTTGTTACAGTTTTGCAAACAATCAGGTTAAATATATAGAGATTAAAATTTATTCTGCAAATAAATTAGTCCTACTATGATTTGTCTTTGGTAGAAATGGGAAACTAGAGAGAGAAAATTATGTTTCAGAAAAAAACTATAGTCTACTGTTATTAGATTCCAGCCTTGTCCATTGTTTTTGAGTTTTTGGTACTTGCCTACAATTTGGACTAAATCCTGAATTCTTTTCTACCTACAAGTCTCCAAAATAACATTTTAAAATTTTTCTCCCATTTTTCTGATTTGGACTTAATGAAATTGCCGCTATCTTTCATTTCCTGAGGCCCTGTAAGCATACTTTGTGACATACAAACCTCAAGGGAGAAAAACCTGTCAGATTACCACTGTCTACCTTCCACTTTAACTGAAGATGCTTCGAGTTTAACATCTAGACACCCCAACTTGAAACCCTCCAGACTCTAAGAAAACTGGTTTATAAACTTGTTCCAAATATTAACCTTTGTCTTTCTTCTGTTTGAAATCTTGCCTGCAATGCCATCTCCTGAAATGAGACACCACTGTTTAATGGGACTGGCCTATTTCCAGAAATGGAAGGCTAGTTCAAGAGGATCCTTTGCCACTCATTTTTTTTTTTTTTGGAGACACAGTCTTGCTCTGTCGCCCAGGCTAGATTGTCATGGTGTCAACCTAGCTCACAGCAACCTCAAACTCCTGGGCTCAAGCGATCCTACTGCCTCAGCCTCCCCAGTAGCTGGGACTACAGGCACACGCCACCATGCCCGGCTAATTGTTTCTATTTGTAGTAGAGACAGGGTCTCATTCTAGCTGAGGCTGGTCTCCAATTCCTGAGCTCAAGCAATCCTCCTGCCTCAGCCTCCCAGAGTGCTAGGATTATAAGCGTGAGCCACTGCACCCGACCTACACAATTATATTCATTAAAACTGTTTCATACAAAAGGCTCTCCTAATACTCGACATTCAAACTGAAGACGAAAATTGAAATCTCTAACGAAGCTGCTGTGTGTATTTATGAATATTAATGAATAAAAACTGCTTGGATGGTTTACCTTAAAAAAAAAACTGTTTCATAATGGTGCAGGTACAGATTTATAAAGTCTGTATGCAAATATTGAGTACATCATAAAGAACTATATCAAGTCAATAGAAAATTAATGGATTATTTAATAAATAGTACTAGAAAAACTGCTGAACTATTCAGCAAAAAGTAAATTAGCTCCTCATTTCATGCAATATCCCAAAAATAAATTCCAAATGGTTTAAAGTTCTAAGCATATAAATAACAAGAAATAACATGTCATGTAAATAAATATAAATAAATTATTAAAAAATTTTGGAAATATTTGTCTGTTCTTAGAGACAGCCCTTTCTAAATATTAAAAATAAATATTTAATACCTTCAAGTATATAAAATGTTAACTCCTATATGTCAACAAAACATCAAAAACTAAAATGAAATCAAAATAAGAAATTAGAAAAAAATAGAAACTAAAAAAAGAGATTAGAAAAAACATCTGCAAAATGTTACAGGTAAAGGGTTAAATAACTTTATTAAATAAAATGTTTACAAATCAGTTAAGTACCAATACACTCATGGAAGGATGGATAAAAGTCATGAACAGGCAATTCATAAAAGTAAAATAATTAAATAAATGAAAAAATTCATCTTAACAATCAAGGAAAGCAAATTAAAGCACCGTGGTACTTAACTCTCAAATTCACACATATTTATAAAAGTGGTAATATTTAAATATTCATAAACTATGCAGAAATGAACCTCAAAGTATACTGCTATAATTGCAATCTCTGTGACATTTATCTAATCTATTCATTTGGGACTTGGTCTATAATGCCACGTGCCATATACTAATTTTGCTTTTTACATATATGATCTCCCCAACAAAACCAGAAACCTCAGGTCAGTGACTTTCTTATTTTTCCAAAACAAAAATAAAAACCTACACATAAGAGGCATCCAATACTGTTGTAATGATGTTAGGAAAAATTATAAAACCTCTGAACCAGAGAAGAGTAAATAAAAAGTACACCTCATAGTATGCTGAAATAAAAAAGTACACCTCTACCCCACAACTTTCTAATTTAATTTCTGGATTACCCTCACCATCTGGTTCCACCATTCCTATCTCAGGCTGCCAACCATCACTCAGGAATACCACACTCTTCAGTGCTGTGCAGAAAACATCCTTCCTTTGTCTGTTTCCTGTGTCAGTTTCTAGCACAGTAGCCCAAGTGTGGGTAGATGGCTTTAGTGACAAGAGGATACCACCTCTTTCTCCTTCTTTACAGAGCCTCTATTCTCACATTTTAAACTAGAAGACATTCCCTCATCCTTTCTAAGGCTATTGCCTATGTCCTTGATCCCATTTGAGATCTTTCCCTCAAAATTATGCATTTCCTTCTGGTACTTTCAATTTCTCCCTCTCTAACCCTCATTTCCCTGTTTACAAATAGGCACAGATGTTCCAAACAAATTTTTAAAAATACAGACAAAGATAATCTCACCATTTAACCCTACAGGCCCCTCTTTTCCCTTCTTTCCTCATACCACTAAACTTGTGTATAAGGTATACTTTGATTTCATTAACTCACTGTCCACCTCTCCTTAATGACTTCGTTATGTTCTTAATTCCTTCACTTTCAAATCTACAATAACTTCCTGATCAAATACAACTTTCCTCCTCAGTTTTTATTTGCCTTGTCTTGTATTTGACATGTTATAGTTATCTTTTTTTCTCAAAAGTTTCTCAGTTCCTGGTTCTCTTGACACAATGACTACTCAATTTTAGTTCCAAAAGCTTTTCTTCCTCTACCATTCACACATCAAAATCTCAACTGTACCTTTGGGCCAGGCATTGGGTTAAATGTTAGGGATGCAAGGAATAAAAAGACAAAGCTCTTATTCTCAAGTTCATGTGTTCATTTTCCAGTTCAGTCTTTCATTCAACAAATTTTCATCAAAAAGCCAGGCACTGTGCTAGGTGATGGGCTTAGAATGCAAGTTAAGACCAGTCCCTGTCTTCAACGAATTTATAGCAAAGGCAGTAAGTAAACAAGGCCCACATGTGTTCCAGGTGCTATGACAAAATAGTCAAATCCATTTGTTTCAGGGGCTAAGGAAGGAGTGTCTACAATGTTGTCTTCCTGATCCCCTGTTCTCTCCATATCCTTTCTGCCCTAGAAAGACTGAAACCCATGCACAGAGTTTCCATTACCACCTCCACCATCTCATTTCTGAACATACACCACCATTCTCCAAGTGCTGCAGAATGTCTCACTATCACCTTAAACTCTAAACTGTATTGATCACCTTCTCTTTAAATTCAATTTATTCTCAAGACTTCCTTATTTCTGTTAAGGATTCTACCACTGTCTCAGTCTCTTAGAACCAAATTATGTACTCCTCTTTCAAAATGTCTCTCTTCCTAGGTTGCCTCTGCTCTTTCTATAATAGTACTCATACAACCACCAATCCATTTCATGCTTCTATCACCTCCCACTCAGTGTTACACAAACAAGGCTAACCATCAGAACCATAGGATGGGAGAAGGAGAGCTTTTAAAAAACAGTCCTAGGTCTCTTATCTGAAGATTTTGGTTTGGGATGTCTTGGCGGAGGGGGCGGGGTGTCCCCAGAATCTGTATTTTCCCTACACTAATCTGTGTCCAGGCATTCTACTGAGTTCCAGCGCAGCTAACAGCCCTACAACCACACCCCCAGCAGTCTTCTTAAAAGTGTTACATTCATCCTGCTCAAAGTTTTCAACGGTTTCCCGCTGAATAAATAATACATTTGAAAATATTTGAGCTGTGTAGGAAGTCCTTCACAATTTGTTCCCCATTATGGGTTGAACTGCATCTCCCCAAAAGATATCGAGAAGTCCTAACCCCTAGTACTCAGAATGTGACCTTATTTGGAAATAGGGTCATAAGGAGGATATAATTAAGACGATGTCACACTAGAGTACTGTGGGCCCCTAATCCAATATGACTGGTGTCCTTAGAGAAGATGGTCATGTGAAAACAGACTTAGAGAGAGTGTCATTTGAAGACAGAGGACTTGTGTGATCATTTACAAGCCAAGGAATGCAGGGGCTACCAGAAGCTAGGAGAGATGCATGGAATGGATTCTCCCTCAGAAGGAACCAACCTTGCCAACACCTTGATTTTTGACTTCTGGCCTCCAGAACTGTGAGACAATATACTTCTGTATTGGATGGTCTGGATGGTCTTCAGCCATCCAGTTTATCGTATTTTGTTGTGGCAGCCCTAGGAAACCAATACAGATCCCCAAACTACATTTACAATCTCATCTTTCACTGTTAAATTCTCTGTTAAAGTTAAACTGATACAAAATTCTTACACAATTGAGATTTTTTTGTTCACAAGCATTTCTACGTCCAGAATCCTTTTTTTCACCTACTACAAAATCATACCATACTTTAGAATTTTACTTTGTCTTGATGCTTCCCATCCATCCACTCTCAACAATAGCACTACCAAAGACTACTTGCACTATAATTACCATGTGCTGCAATGCATGAAGCCCCTTGTCAGTGTCTATATTTATTTTGCTAGGGCTGCCATAACAAAGTATCACAGATTGGGTGGGTTAAAGAACAGAAATGTATTTTCTCACAGTTCTGGAGGCTGGATGTCCCAGATCAAAGTGTCAGCAGGTATGGTTTCTTCTGAGGCCTCTCATCCTTGCAGATGGCACCTTCTCACTGTGTCCTTTCCTCATGCAATCGTCTCTCTGTATGTGTGTGTTTCTGGTCTGTCTCTCTGTGTACAAATTTCCTTTTCTTATAAGGACACCAGTCATATTGGATTAGAGTCACCCTAAAGACCTCATTTTAACTTTATCAACTCTTTAAACATCTTATCTCCAAAAATATTTTATGGTCATTCTTTATGTCAGTACATAAAATCCTATCTCACTCTCATTAATGACTATACAGTGTTCAAAAGAAGGGATGTACATCAAGCAAAAGAGAATGTGTGTGAATACACAGCCGGGGCTAAATAAAGCTGAAGAAATAAGAAGAACAAAAGAATAAAGAGGGCTAATGTGATGGTCAACTATAACCCTCATACAGGAAAAGAAAGAGTTGGGGTAAGATAATTTTATGAAAACAGTAAACACACTGACTGGAGAGACCTAAAGCAGCTGATCTGGGAGGAGGTACTCCAGAACAAGCCCTCTGCCTTCTTGAATGTTTAGCAGACAGCTCTTGACCGCTTACTGTGCCAGCTGACAAGCTCTGCTCATGTGCTCAGAGCTCTTATTCAACCTTTCTACTCTTTCATTCTTAAACATGAAAGAATAAGCAAGGATCACTAGGCCAAGGCAAACAAGCAGAAAAAGAAAATGGCTGGAGAAAATAGGGATAATTCCAGAAAAAAAAGTCACAAAAACAATGCAATTTTTTTTTTTTTTAAAGAGACAGAGTCTCGCTCTGTTGTCCAGGCTTGAATACAGTGGCGTGATCCAAACTCACTGTAGCCTCGAGTGTACTTCTAGGCTCAAGTGATCCTCCTGCCTCAGCCTCCCAAATAGCTAGGACTACAGGCATGCGCCACCATGCTCGGCTTTTTTATTTTTTATTTTTTGTAGATACAGGGTCTCATTATGTTGCTCAGGCTGGTGTCAAACTCTGGGCCTCAAGCAATCCTCCTACCTGGCCCCCCTAAAGTGCTGGAATTACAGGTGTGAGCCACCACACTCAGACTAAGTGATTCTGAATCACAATCAGGTTGAGAACCATCATCTAAAAGGATGATAATTGTAATGTTTTTAGTCATAAAAAATAAACTACTGTTATAGCTTGGAAACAAAATGAAATGGGAAAGAATCTGACCTTAGCTTTATTTTGTGAGGAAACTAACTTACCTGGCTGACAAAAAGCCTCCTCACAGTTCTGGTTTTATTTCTCTTACCTTAGTTATTTGAACTGCATCATCCATCACCACTCATTGGAATTCCATAAATATCTCTTTTTAGTTGTGTTACCTGCAACCAAAGGAAAAATACCTTTAGAAATATAAAACAGCCCTATTTAAAAACCACAGATTATTCTGGGGAGAGGAGTATACCCTAATGAGATGTTTCATGAAGGTGTACTTAAAATTCCAGAAGCTTTACAAGAAAGCATCATCTTAAATAGTTCAGATAACTGAAGAGCTCATGAGAAATTAATTCAACAAGAGATTAGATCTTTCCAGTGGAGCAGGATGGAACACTCCTCAATCCCACAACTTGCACTATGCCACTTACTGCAAAAGTGTTTATGTACCATTTTGCCCCTTCCTAGGGGACATTTGGCAATGTCTTAAGATAGTTTTGATCATCACAACTAAGAACAGGGGACTGCTGCTGTCCTGGGATACTGCCAAACATTTTACAAATCACAGGACAGTCCTCTATAACAAGGAATTATCAGGCCCCAAATGACAACAGTGCAAAGGCTGAAAAACTCTATACTGGTTAAAGACCCATCCTTAGCCAGTGACTGAGCAACGTGGTACAAGGGCCAAGCCATTCCCACCCACTTTATTCTAAGATGTTGATTTTTTTTTTTTTTAAAGTTTAGCTTATTCCTGAACTATCATAGTAAGGTTTAAAGGAAGAAGAAACCCAGCAAATCTTAAAATGTACTAAATAAGGCCGAGGCAGACCTGGCCCAAATTCCTTATTAGGCACAAGTAATAATGATCATTATTCAAATCTTTAATAACTGCTTAATTTCTATTTTCTGGGTGCTTTTTCTGCTGTTGAGACAATCAACTTGGTCACATCTTGGAAGATGTGACAATACAGTGGCTGATTACTAATCACAGATAAATAGAACACATCGAAAAGTAGCAGCTCAACAAGGATCAGGATAAAAATAATAACAGCTACCCTTTATTAAGTACTTATTCTGTGTCAAGCACTGTGTCAAACTGTATAATGTATATTACTTAATATTACATTCAAAATAATCACAAGAAATAGATACTTCATTTTGAAGATTTTATAGGTGAGAAAACTATGGCACAGAGCAGTTAAATAACTTGTCCATAAACAACTGGTAGTGGCAAGACTGAAACTCAAACCAAGGCACATGTGACTCCAAAATCTCTGCTCTCACTTATTGGCTGAATAAAGCTTATAATCCACATATGTCAACAGTCACCTGAGGAAAAAGGGTTTCTCCAAAAGGAGCTGAATGGAAAGTTTCAAAGCCCCCCGTTTGAAATGTATCATAATTGTCACGTATTTCTAAGTATGGTGTGTCATGTACACAGCCAGTGAGTCTTTTGAATTACTGTTTGACTAAACGAATGAATAAAACAAATGGGAAGAGCCAATTTGATGATATGGCAAACCCTCCCACCCTAAAGATGGGAAACAAAATCTTGTGGCAAATTAGAGACACTGCTATGGTTCCATTTCCTACTGTTAACAGAGCCACTGACAGGAAGCCCCATGCTTACTATAGCAATAACTACTCTTGCTACTCACCAAGTTTCTGTCTTTTTGCTTCCTCAGGAAGCAGATAGGAAAATCAGGCTCCTGATCTACTTTTTAAAAAGGAGCTGCCATTTAAAAATAGAATTTAAGAAATGAATATATAGCCAGCCACAGTAGCCCATGCCTGCAGTTCTAGCTACTTGGGTGGCTGAGGCAGGAAGATCACTTGAGCCCAGGAGTTGGAGGCCAGTAATTTTATACTTTGGCTGACATTGTATATTAAACTCAACCTTCAAAGGACATAGTCTTATCTTTTTTTAATCTAATAATAGTCTAGAAAATCTATTAAAACTCTCCAGCTATTAAAATCTAGAAATGCTAAATAAACACTGACATCCTTTGAAAAGCTTAGCTAAGTTCTGAACAAAGTAGGGAACCAGCCTGGGCAATGTGGTGAGATCCCATCTCTAACTAGCTTACTAACTAAATAAATAATAAATGAAAGAAAGTAAGTAGGGAAAACCACCAGTGGCATGAAATAAAAAGTGAACCAAAAGCCAGGGCTAGAATTATGAGCTGACCTCTGTATTGGCTCCAAGAAAATTTGTTAAGACATTTGAATAACCAAGGGAGGTGGAGGAAGGCAGACAGTAAACAGGAGAAAAGTAGGAAAGGCTCCTGAGAAACGTGGAGAGTTGGACCCAAGATGCCTCATGAAGTTGTGATTCTCAAAGGCCTAAGGGCTCAGTGAAAATAGTTTCGAAAAAATCCACCTGCGAGAACAAGGAGACAAGAAAGCTTGTTTGTCTCAGTTTGAACTGTGAGTACAGGGAAGAAAATGCTCCCCTTGAGAATCTGAAACCATAGATACATGCTTTGTATGGGTTTGAGGTCTAAATTTACTCTATCATATGACCCAGGAACCTCCAGATGGGAAATTAACAAAACTGGCCCACGCTACTGATGTCCCTGGACATCCAGTAGACACAAAAGTAAAACCACTGTGGAAAGGCAAGCCCTCAACACAGAATGCACAAGATTCAGAAAACAGAAGTCTCATAAAGACTGTTAAGTGTGTTTAACAATTATTGAGATAAAAGCATCAAAACCATAAGAATTAAAACACTTTAACAAAAAGAGAGCAGAACCACCAAATGGAACATCTAGAAATAAAAAGTAGTTGCCAAAATCTAGAGAGAATTAATAAACTAGAAAATATATTTGAAGAATTTACCCAGAATGCTACACAGAGAAATAAAGAAACATTCACTGATTTTGAAATTAACTCAGAGCCAAAACTTACAAATGGCTGAATTCAAAAAACAAGACTACTTCGCATTCTCTCTTCCTGTAATCAAAATAAGCTCCTTTTGACAAACTAGGAATTATAAAACAGCTTTGTCAACCTGAAAAGAGCCACCTATAAAAAACTTAAAGCTAATGTCATACTTTATGGTGAAATACTGAATTCTACCCTCTAAAACTAGGAACAACATAAGGACACCCACTTCTCATCTCTTTTATTTAACACTGTATTGACGGTCCTAGTCAGTGCAACAAGGCACAAAAAAGAAATAAAGAGGCATTCAGATTGGAAAAGAAGTATTAAAACTGTACTTATAGAGAATATGATCTTGTAGATAGAAAACATTAAGATACCTACCAAAAAAGGCAGTAGAATAAGTTTATCAAAGTAGCAGAATATAAGGTCAATATAAACACACAAATATCAACTGTATCTCTATATATCAACAATGAACACTTGGAAATTGAAATGTTTAAAAATACCATTTATAATAGAATTCAAAAAAACCCCCCAAACTACTTAGGGATAAATTTAACAACAGATGTACAAACCTGTATGCTGAAAATTACAAAACACTGCAGAACTTAAAGAAAATTTAAATAAATGAATAGATATAATGTGTTAATGGATCAAAAGACTCAATATTGTTAAGATGTCAATTTGTCCCAAACCAATGTATGAACTGAACACAAGCCCAATAAAATTCTTGGCGGATTTTTTTGGGTAGAAATTGACAGGCTGCTTCTAAAATTTACATGGAAATGCAAAGAACTTAGAATAGCCAAAACAATTTTGATAAAGAAAGTTGGAAGGCTATCTGACAGTGAATAAGACAGTATGTTATGGGTATAAAGACAGATATAGAAATCAAAAGAATAGACTATAGAGTCCAGAAATAGAACCACACATATATGAGCAATTGGTTTTCTATAATACTAAGATGCCAAGGCAATTCAATGGGAACAATCTTTTCCACAAATAGTGCTAAACTGGAATACTCAAATGGAAAAAAATAAACTTTGACCCTTAACCTCATACAATACACAAAAATTAACTTAAAAGGCTATTGGAGATAAATGCAAAATCTAAAAGTTTAAGAACACATAAGAGAAACTCTTCGCAATCTTGAAATAGTGTATTAATTTTATATTACTGTAGAACAAATTATTATAAAGTTAGAGGTCAGATGCCCAGGCACAACACGGCTTCTCTCACAAAGATAAACTCAAGACGTATGCTAGACTGTGTTCTCCTCTCAGTTTAGAAATCCTCTTCCAAGTTCACACAGTTGTGGCAGAATTCAGTTCCTTGCAGTTTTAGGTCCCTATTTTTTTTTTTTTTTTGCTACTTTTCAGCCATGGGCCATTCTCCTAGAGGCCACCTGCAATAGTTGACATGTGGCCCCCTCTATCGTCAAAGCCAGCAATGGAAAATCTCTTTTGTCAAATCCTTCTCATGTTTCAAATCTGACTTCTCCTGACTCTGACTCCTCAATACGTATTTACAGGCTTCATATGATTAGATCAGGCTCGTCCCCATAATCTCCCTTTTAATTAACTCAAAGTCAACAGACTAGTTAGTAACTTAATTACATCTGTAAAGCCCCCTTGGCCAGGTAATATAACATGATCATTGCAGTAAAATCCCATCATATTCACAGGACCTGGCAACACTTATGGAAAGGAAATTATACACAGATGTAGGGTCACCGGGGGTCATTTTAGAATTCTGCCCACCACAAAGATTTCTTAGACTGGATACAAAAAACCTGAACCATTAGTGATAATTTAGACTTTGTCAAAATTACTTTTTGCTCGTTGAGAGATACCACTGGGGGAAAAAAGAGAAAAGGCAAGTCATGGCTGAAAGAAAGTATCTGTAATACATATAAATGATTAATGAATTGTATCCAGAATAAAGAACCTTTACAACTCAAATATAAGATAATATTAACAAATAAAAATAATCCTACAAAAAATGGGCAAAAGATTCAAGGAGACACTTTACAAAAGCAAATATACAAATGGCCAATGGGTACATAAACATCATTAGTCATTAGGAAAATGTAAATTAAAACCACAGTGAGACACCACTACACACCCTTTACAATGGCTAAAAATTAAAAGGCTGGCAATACCAAATATCGGTGAGTACATGGAAGAACTGTAACATCTGCATATTGCTGATGAGAATGCAGAGTATAAAACTCTGGAAAACAGTTTGGCCAGATTTTTATATGTTAGCAGCTTTATTCACAAGGGAACCAAACAATAAATAACTTAAATGCTTATAAGGAAGATAAATCATAGGATAGTCACAGAATGGAATACTACTCAGAAAAAAGAAAAAAAGGAATTAACTACTAATACACCTAACAACATGGATAACTATTAAAAATATGTTGAGAGAAACAATCCAGACAAGAGTACTTACTATATGATTTTAGTCATATAACACTCTAGAAAAGACAAATGTAATCTAGTCACTGAATGCAGATAAAATAGTTGTGTGAGGTTCAAGAAGGGGTTGGAAGGGAATGACTGGGAAGGATACAGGGAACTTTTGAGAGTTAAGGAAATACTATATATCTCGATTGTGGGGATGGTTTACTCAGGCACATAAACTTGACAAAACTTATCCAGTTGTATGTGGAAAATGAGCACATTTTATTGTAAGAAGATTATGCCTCAATAAAGCTCATTTTATATTTGATATCCTGAAGACATATGTGCTGTCCAATTTTACTGTGCTGAACACAATCATTCATAATAAACCTTATACACCAATGCAAAAGATGGAATGAAACAGAAGCTAACAGCTAATGAACTGCTGTTAAAAAGCCCATGTATCAATGTAATGTACCACATTAATAGAATAAAAGGGAAAAAACACATGATCGTCTCAATTAGTGCAAAAAATGCATCTGACAAAATCAAATACCCTTTCATGATAAAAACACTCAACAAATTAGGAATAGAAGGGAATTCCTCAACATGATAAAGGACATTACAAAAAACCCACAGCTATACTCAATAGAGAGTTGAATATAGCTTCTCCCACTGCCCCCAAATCAGGAACAAGACAAGGATGCTTGCTTTTGCCACTTACAGTCAACATTGTACTGGCAGTTCTAGCCACAGCAATTAGGCAAGAAAATAAAAGGCATCCAAAGTGGAAAGAAAAAAAAAAAACTATTTCTATTCATAGATAACATGATCTTAAACATAGAAAATCTTAAAGAATCCCCCAAAAAACTATTAGAGCTAATAAACAAATTCAGCAAAATTGTAAGATACAAAGATCAACCCACAAAATAAGTTTTGTTTCTATACACTACTATTTAACAATTCCAAAACTGAAGTTAAGAAAACAATCTTGCTTAAAAGAGCACCACAGAATAAAATACTGAAGAGTAAATGTAACCAAGGAAGTGTAAGACCTGTACACTGAAAACTACAAAACACTGCTGAAAGAAATTAAAGACCTAAATAAATGGAAAAATATCCTATGTTCATGGATTGAAACACTTAATATTGTTAAGATGGCAATACTTTCCAAAGTAATCTACAGATTTAATGTAATTCCTATCAAAATCCTGACAACCTTTTTTTTAATGGAGAAATAGGAAAGCTGATCCTAAAATTTACATTGAATTGCAAGGGACCCCGAATAGCAAAAACAATCTTGAAAAAGAATAAGTTGGAGAACCAACCCATTCTTCCTGATCTCAAAACTTACTATAATGCAACAATAATCAAAACAGCATGGTAATGACATAAGAAGAGATATACAGATCAATGGAATAGTAGTAAGAATCCAGAAATAAACCCATACATCTATGGTCAAGAGTGCTAAGACCATTCAATGGGGAAAGAATAAGCTCTTTAATCAATAGTGCTAGGACAACTGGATATCCACATGCCAAAGAATGAAGCCTTGCCTCATACCATATATAAAAATTAACTCAAAGTGGATTAAAAAACATAAAAGCTAAAACTATAAAATTCTTAAAAGAAAACATGGGGGTAAATCTTTGTGACTCTGAATTTAGAAATGGATTCTTAGATATGACACTAAAAAGCATAAGCAACAAAAGGAAAAATAAATAAATTGGACTTCATCAAAATTTAAAAATTTTTTGTAACAAAGGACACTATCAAAAAGTGAAAAGACAACCTAGGGAATGTAAGAAATATTTGTAAATCATATATAAGGGTTTAGTAATCAGAATATATAATATTAAGAACTTTTACAATTCAACAACAAAAAAGACGCTCCCCCCCACCATTAAAAAATAGGCAAAGGACTTTTCTCCAAAGAAGATACAAAAAAGAAGATATACAAAAAACACATGAAAAGGTGTTCAATCTTTAGGACTCATGCCAATTCACTCCCACTAACACGGCTATTTAAAAATAAATAAACAACGTGTTGTCAAGGATGTGGAAATAACTCGTACACTGCTGGTGGGAATGTAAAATGGTGTAGCTGCTGTGGAAAATAGTTTGATGGTTCCTCAAAAAGTTAAGCATAGAATTACTATATGATCCACTGATCCCACTCCTAGTTTACACCCAGAAGAACTGAAAACAGGTATTCCAACAAAAACTTGTACATGAATGTTCACAGTAGCATTATTCACCTATAGCCAATAGGTGGAAACAACCTAAATGCCCATCATCGGATGAATGGATAAACAAAATGTGGCATTATATACAATAGAATATTATTCAGCCTTAAAAAGTAGTGAAGTACCGATACTTGTTATAAACATGGATGGGGCCGGGCGCTGTGGCTCACGCCTGTAATCCTAGCACTCTGGGAGGCCGAGGCGGGTGGATAGCTCAAGGTCAGGAGTTCAAGACCAGCCTGAGCAAGAGCGAGACCCCGTCTCTACTATAAATAGAAAGAAATTAATTGG
>CAUYRT010047118.1:0-55186 GCA_963574885.1 Lepilemur ruficaudatus
ATACCAACTTACAAGATATGATTAAACTGACAGAGGAAGAATTCCAAATATGGACTGTAAGAAAACTCAATGGAATTGAAGAGAAAATAGAATCCCAACATAAAGAAACCACAAGAACAATACAGGAAATAAATGAAAAATTCTCTAAAGAAATTGAAATACTATGGAAAAACCAAACAGAAATCTTGGCAATGAGGAGGCATTCAAGGAACTTCAAAACACAGTTGAAAGCCTCAAGAATAGAATGGATCACACAGAGGAAAGACTCTCAGAGCTTAAAGATAATGCCTATGTGCTAAACAAATCGGATGAAGAAAAAGAACACAGAAATGAGACAAGACCAAAACATACAAGAAATGTGGGATTACATAAAGAAGCCCAATAAGAATCATTGACATTCTACAAGGAGAAGAAGAAAATACAAAAGGGCTGGAAAACTTATTTCATGGCACACTGGAGGAAATATACCTGGCCTGGCCAGAAATCTTGATATCCAGATACAAGAAGCACACAGAACTCCTGGGAGACTCAATGTGAAAAGGCAATCACCACATCACATAGTTATTAGGCTGACCAAAGTAAACATGAAAGAAGAAATTCTTCTAGCAGTGAGGCAAAAGCAACAAATAAACTACAAAGGAAAACCTATCAGACTCACTGCAGATTTCTCAACTGAAACTTGACAAACCAGAAGGGACTGGGTGCCTGTCCTTAATCTTCTAAAACAGAATAATGCCCAGCCTAGAATTCTTTATTGGAAAAATTAAGTTTCATCTATGAGGGAGAAATAAAGTCCTTTCCAGACAAGCAATCACTGATGGAATTTGCGAAGACCAGACCAGTCCTACAGAAAGTACTCAGACCTGCATTACACACTGAACAGCACAACAGACACTCTCCAAAGTAAAATCATTCAAGAGTTAAAGGCTAGAATCTAGACTCCATGGTGGCTCAAGGAGTAAAACAAAACAATAGGATTTCACTCAACAATATGAATGAAAATCTACCTCAAATTTTAATCTTCTCAATAAATGTGAATGGCTTAAACTGTCCTCTGAAGAGACAAAGACTAGTAGAGTGGATAAAAATCCATCCACAAGCTTAATATCTGCTGTCTACAGGAAATGCATCTAACCCACAAAGATGCTTTCAGGCTCAAGGTCAAAGGATAGAAAACAATCATCCAGGCAAATGGAAGTAAAAAAAAAACAGGGGTAGCTTTACTTATTTCAGATAACATAAGCTTTAAAATAGCAAAAGTCAAAAAGGATAAAGATGGCCACTATATAATGGTGAAAGGGAAGATCCAACAAGAAGAATTTACAATTGTTAATATTTATGCACCCAACTCAGGAGCACCCAGTTATGTAAAGCGAACCTTGTCTGATCTAAATAGCATGATAAACAATAACACCATAGTAGCAGGGGACTTCAATACACCACTGAATGAAATGGACAGATCTTCCAAACAGAAAATTAGCAAAGAAATAATGGACTTAACCAGAGCTCTAAAACAAAAGGTTCTACCAGACCTCTACAGAACATTCCACCCAAATAAAGCCAAATATACATTCTTCTCATCAGCCCATGGAATTTTCTCCAAAATTGATCACATACTAGGCCACAAATCAGACCTCAAAAAAATTTAAAAAAATAGAAATTATACCATGTATCTTTTCTGATCATAGTGGAATAAAATTAGAGTTCAATTCCAATAGAAATACTCACTACCTCATAAAGTCATGGAAACTAAACAATCTATTGTTGAAGAATTTGGGTCTAGAGGGAAATACAGAAGGAAATCAAGAGTTTCTTCTAACTAAATGATAACAGAGACACAAGTTATCAAAACCTGTGGGATACAGCAAAAGAACATCTAAGAGGAAAACTAATAGCATTAAATGCTCACATCCAAAAAACAGAAAGCTCAAAAACTGAAAATCTAATAAACAGTCCCAAGGACTTGGAAAAGGAAGATCAAATCAATTCCAAACCTAGTAGAAGAAAAACAATAACTAAGACCAAAGCAGAACTAAATGAAATTGAGGACAAAATAACTATATGGAAGATCTACAAAACCAAAAGCTGGTTTTTCAAAAAGATAAAATTGACAGCCCTCTTGCCAGATTGACAAGAATTTGAAGGGAAAGGACTCTAATAAACTCAATTAGAAATGAAAAAGGAGAAGTCACAATAGATACCATGGAAATACAAAACATTATTTTTGATTACTATAAAAACCTATATGCCCAAAAACTACATAATGAGGAGGAAATGGATAAATTCCTGGAAACATACAACCTCCCTAAGTTCACCCAGGAGGTAATAGAATTCCTGAATAGACCAATCTCAAGCACAGAAATTAGAGCAGCAATTAAAACCCTTCCAAAATGGAAAAGTCCCAGACCAGATGACTACTCTTCAGTTTTATCAAACATACAAAGAAGAATTCATACCTATACTACAGAAATTATTCCACAACATTGAGAAAGATGGTATCCTTCCTAACTCATTCTACAAAGCCAATATCACCTTGATACCAAAGCCGGGAAAGGACACAACAAAAGAAAACTACAGACAAATATCCCTCATAAATATAGATGTAAAAATCTTCAACAAAATTTTAGCAAATCAAATTCAGCAGCATATCAAAAAAATAATTCACCCTGACCAGGTGGGCTTTATACCAGGGACACAAGGCTGGTTCAACATACGCAATCTGTAAATGCAATTCGCCTCATAAATAAGAGCAAGAACAAAGACCATATGATTCTCTCAATAGATACAGAAAAAGCATTTGACAAAATCTAGCACATTTTTATGATAAAAACTCTTAACAAAATAGGCATAGATGGGACATAACTTACAATTATTAAGGGCTTATACAATAAACCCACAGCCAATATCATACTGAACAGGGAAAAATTGAAAGCATTCCTGCTTAGAACTGGAACCAGACAAGGTTGCCCACTATCTCCACTTCTATTCAACATAGTGCTGGAAGTCCTTGCCAGAGCGATCTGACTAGAGGGGAATTAAAAGTGTCTGAATTGGTGCAGAAGAGGTAAAATTCTAATTCTTTGCTAATGATATGATATTATATCTAGAAAATCCCAAGGATTCAACTAAGAGGAATTGATAAATGATTTCAATAAAGTCTCAGGAAACAAAATCAATTAACACGAATCAGTGGCAATCATATATGACAATAAAAGTCAAGCTGAAAATCAAATCAAAGACAAAACACCTTTCACAATGGCATCAAAGAAAATTAAATATTTAGGAATATATTTAATGAAGGAGGTGAGACACATATATAGGGATAACTATGAAACACCGAGAAAAGAAATTATAGAAGATGTAAAGAGATGGAAAACCCTACCATGATCATGGATAGGCAGAATCAATATTGTTAAAATGTTCATACTACCTAAAGTGATATACATAATTAATGCAATAGCTATCAAAATACCATCATCATTCATTACAGATCTAGAAAAATAATTCTATGCTTTGTATGGAACCAGAGAAGACCTTGTATAGCCAAAGCAATCTTAAACAAAAAGAACAAATTAGGAGGCATTGGTCTACCAGACTAGATTTACTATGTAGACATACCATTTGATCCAGCAATCCTATTACTGAGTATCTACCCAAAGGGAAAAAGTCATTTTATCAAAAAGACATCTGCACTTAAATGTTTATTGGGGCACAATTCACAATTGCAAAGACAAGGAATCAACCCAAGTGCCTGTCAATACATGAGTGGATTAATAACATGTGGTATATGTATACCATGGGATAGTACTTAGCCATAAAAAAGTGGTGAACTAATACCTTTTGTAACAACCTGGATGGAACTGGAGACCATTCTTCTAAGTGAAGCATCACAAGAATGGAAAAACCACATGTATTCACTATTAAATTAGAACTAATCATTCAACACTCATGAGTGCATATGGAAGTAAAATTCAACAGAAACCAAGCAGGTGGGAGGGGGATGAGGGAGCGGGTAAATTCACACCTGATGGATACAATGCATGCTATCCGGATGAGGGTACATTTATAACTTTGACTCAAACTCTGTAAAATCACTTCATGTAATGAAAATATTTGTACCCCTGTAATATTCTGAAATTTTAAAAAATCCATAGGATGAGAGAAAATAGTTGCAAATTATATATCTGATAAGTGACCTGTTTCTAGAATATATAAAGAACACTAACAAAAACACAAACAGCTCACTTTTTTAAAAAATGATCTGAGTAGATATTTCTCCCAAAGATATACAAAGGACCAATAAGCACATGAAAAGAAAGTAGATATCATTAGCTACCAAAGAAATGCAAATCAAACTCATAATAAAATACCACTTCCTGCCCCTTGAATGACTATAAGAGAAAGAAAGAAAAAAGAAGGAAGGAAGGAAGGGGAAAAGAAAAAGAGAAAGTAAAGAATTCAGGAACAAGGCAAAGATATTTCCTCTTGCCACTTCTTTTCAACGTTGTATTGAACATCCTAGCTAATGCAGTAAAACAAACAAAAAAAGGAAATGAAAGTATACAATTAAGAAGGAAGAAATAAAATTGTCTTTGTTCACAGATGACATGATCATCTATATAGAAAATCTGAAATAACTGACCAAAAAACTCCTGCAACTAATATGTGATTATAGCAAAGTTGCAAGATACAAAATTAATATACAAAAGCTAGTCACTTTCTTATATGCTCCCAAGAAACACCTAGAAACTGAAATTAAAAACACAATATCATTTACATTTGTACCCCCAAAATGAAATATTTAGATATAAAACTAACAAAATATGCATAAGATCAATAGGATAAAAACTGCAAATCTGATTAAAGAAATCAAAAGAACTAAATAAATGGAGATATATTCTATGTTCATGAAGTTAGAATCAATATTATCAAGATTTCAATTCTTCTCAATTTTGTCAATAGATTCAATGCAATCCCAATAAAAATTCCAACAAGTTAAGTTGTGGGTATTGACAAACTGGTTTTAAAGTTTATAACGAGAGGCAAAAAAATCCAGAATAACCAATACAATATTGAAGGAAAAGAACAAAGTTAGAAGACTAACACTACCTGACTTCAGGAATTACTAAAAAGCTGCAGTAATCAAGATAGTGCAGTATTAGTAAAAATAGACCCATATAAATATAGTCGACTGATCTTTCACAAAGGAGCAAAGACAATACAATGAAAATAAGACAATTTTTTCAACAAATGGAACTAGAACAGCTGGATGTTCACAAGCAAAAAAGAAAAAAGGGGGGAGGGACAAGAATCTAGACACAAGACTTATATTTATCACAAAAATTGACTCCAAATGGAATACAGATGAAACACAAAATTCTAAAACTCCTAGAAAAGAATAAGAGAAAATCTAGATGACCTTGGTTTGGCAATGACTTTTTAGATAAAATACCAAATGCATAATCCATGAAAGAAAGAATTAATAAGCTGGACTTCATTAAAATAAAAAATTTCTGCTCTACAAAAGATACTATAAAAAGAATAAAAAGAAAAAGCCACAAACTGGGAGAAAATATTTGCAACATATATGTCTAATAAAGGACTGTTATCCCAAGTATACAAAGGATTCTTAAAACTCCTTGAGAAAACAAACAACCCATTTTAAAAAATCATTCAAATACCTTAATACAGTGGTCCCCAATCTTTTTGGTGCCAGGGACCAGTTTAATGGAAAAAAATTTTCCCACAGACCAGAGTGGGGATGGTTTCAGGATGATCAATCACATTACATTTATTGTGCAGTCAAACCTCTCTGCTAATCATAGTCTGTATTTGCAGCTGCTCCCCAGCACTAGCATCACCGCCTCAGCTCCACCTCAAAGCATCAGGCATTAGATTCTCATAAGGAGCGCAACCTAGATCCCTTGCATGTGCAGTTCACAGTAGGGTTCGAGCTCCTATGAGAATCTAATGCCTCCACTGATCTGACAGGAGGCGGAGCTCAGGTGGTGATGTGAGTGATGGGGAGTGGCTGTAAAGATAGAAGCTTTGCTCGCTTGCCCACTGCTTACCTCCTGTCCTGCAGCCCGTTTCCTAACAGGCCACGGACTTGTACCAGTCTGTGGCGTGAGGGTTGGGGACCACAGCCTTCATAGACACCTCACCAAAGAAGACATACAGATGACAAATAAGCATTTGAAAAGATGCTCCAAATTATATATCATTAGGGAAATGCAAATTAAAACAATGAGATATCACTAACTATTAGCATGGCCAAAATCCAGAACACTGACTATACCAAATGTTAGCAAGGATGTGGAACAACAGAGACTCTCATTCATTGCTGGTGGGAAAGCCACTTCGGAAGATAGTTTGGCAGTTTCCTAGAAAACTGAACATGCTCTAACCATATTATCCAACAATTGTCTGCCTTACTATTTTCCCAAAGGAGTTGAAAACTTATGTCCACACAAATACCTGCAGACAGACATTTACAGAAGTTTATTCATAATTGCCTAAATTTAGAAGTAACCATGATGTCCTTTGTAGGTGAATGGATACACTGTGGTACATCCAGACAACAGAATTTTAATGAGCATTCAAAAGAAATGAGTTATCAAACTACGAAAAGACATGGTAATAACTTAAATGCATATTACTAAGTAAAAGAAGCCAATCTGAAAAGGCTACACACATGATTCAGGCTGCATGACATTCTGAAAAGGAAAAACTATGGAAACAGTAAAAATATCAGTGGTTGCCAGGGGTAAGTGGGGAGGGAGGGATGAATAAGCAGAACACGGAGGATTTCTAAGGCACTGAAGCTGCTCTGTCGGTACTATGATGGCAGATACAGGTCACTATATATTTGCCCAAACCCATGGAATTTATACAAGCAAGAGAGAACACTATTTTGAACTATGGTCCAGGGGTACTGATAATTTGTCAATGTAGGTTCCTCAATTGTAACAAATCTACCCGTCTGGTGGGAGATACTGATGATGGGGAGGTTCTACATGCTTAGGAGAAGGAGGTATATGGAGATTCTCTTCCTCTCAATTTTGCTGTGAACTTAAAACTCCTCTAAAAAATAAATTCTATTAAGGTAAGGATATTAAAATATTTGATAATAAAAAAGAAATAAAAGAAATAAAATAACCAATGTTACCAGGGGTGTGAAGAGATTGGAACTCTCGGTACTGCTGGTGGGAATGTCAAATGAGGCAGCTGTTTTGGCAAAGTGTGGCAGTTCCTCAGAAGGATAAACATGAGTTTCCATGTGACCCAGTAATTCTACTTCTATATAGACACCCAAGAAAAATGAACACATAAGTCCACGCAAAATGTTGTACACAAATGTTCATAGCAGCATTATTCACAACAGACAAAAAATCGCCCACTGTTGTTAAGTGGTGAATGGATGAATAAAATGTGGTATATATACACAGTGAAATGTTATTCAGCCATATGAAAAGAATAAAGCACTGATACATGCTTCCACCATGGATGAACCTTGAAAACATGCTAAATGGAAAAAGACAGTAACAAAAGACTGAATATTGTAGGATTCTATTTATATGAAATGTTCAAAATAGGAAACATATAAATACAGAAAATAGTGTATTGGTTGCCTAGGATTGAGAAGAGAAGGTTAGAAGGAAATGGGAAGTGACTGCTAATAGGTTTGAAGTTAATTTGGGGAGTGATGAAAATATACTAAAATGGATTGTGTAGATAGTTACACTACTCGGTGAATATACTAAAAACAACTGAAGTTCACACTTTAAATGGGTGAATTGTATGGCATATGAATTATGTCTCAACAAAACCCTTCTAAAAAAGGGAGGGATATGCTTAAACCATGAAGGAGGATGTCATTGAAAAAGATATAGTTATTGCTTCTTGGTCTCCAGGTATCAAAATTCATGCTATGATTGTGAACAAGTGAGTTTTACTTAATAGTTATCCCAGAGAATCATTTGGGGAAGGCAGAGGGGGTGGTAGATGACATGTATTCTCAAAGACTTTTTTTTAGGGAAAAAACCCTTCTAAGATTTCTTTTCCTTTGCAAAGTTCTTTATAAACTCACATCACATGTATTCCAGAACGTGCTCGGATCTACGGGCTGCAGTTTCACAGGTAGCTGTGGGGCTTCAAGCTCTTTGAACCACTCTGGTTTATCCCTGGAGCTGAATTATCACTATCAAGCTGTCACCTCGGGGCTGGGCTCCAGATGCTCCCAATCAGACATCTGCTCTGCTGACCCCAATCCTGGCTAATGCGCACCATATTGTGGTCCCTCTCGTCAACCAGCATCCTCTCCAGTCACCTGTATATTTTAGTAATGGTCTTCTCCGGGCGATTATCAGCATTACCTCGTATAAAGGAGTGATATTAAAGGGCATGATTTCCTCTGAAATAGGAAGAGAAATCTGCCCTTTGGCGAGGTGCTAACTCCTACCATGCAGGCAGCTGCTCCGTTGCCCACATAAAGACAGACCCGATGCACCTCCCTCAGGGCCACAGAATAAAAATTTCAGGTTCAGAATCATAAAGAGAACAGAGCGCCGGCTCTAAGTGCAGTCAAGTGAGAAGATGCATGGAGCAGGGAGCTGGGGGCAGCAGCAGCCAGGCTACCTTTGCTGGAATTGTAAAGATCCTTCATTCTTAAATGCTAATTTTGAAGTTTTCCAAGGAATTATTTTACTTAGTGTCAACATTACAGATGACACTGTTGATAAGCTCTTTATATTCCAGTAGAGAAACTGGTCAGTGTCCGCTCTGGGGGCCTATTAGCCAGGCCCCCACTTGCTCACTCTGGCAGTCGCGTGCCTGGCTTCATTAATGGCATTGACAAGCCGCTCCCGGCTGTGAAGGATTCTGCACTAGCAGCCGCCTGCTTGCCCTGCTATGCCATCCTGCCTCCCTCTCTGTGCCCATGGCATCTCTTCTCAGTCAAGCATGAGCCAAGCATGGCCTTAGCAATGGGAGAGGATCATCGAAGCTGCTAGATCATCTCCCAGACTACCAGAATGTCTCCTGCCATGAATGGATGGCCATCTGTGGTTGTCCTCCTGAGCCTCGAGGACAATTCAGCTAGAAGAGAGTGAAGCCAAATGACTGTTCACCATGTTTTGACACTGGAGGACTTGCCTCCAAAATCTTATTTTCTAGTAGCGTTTCCCACCTAAGCTGATGGAATCACTAATAAAAGACACAGCAAGACCATAAGAATCCGTGTTACTTAGAGGAAGGGGCCATGAAGAAAATGCTACATCTTGTTTATATTTTATAATGTATCTTTTTAAAAAATTCTTTTCCCTGTTTTCTTTTTTTTACTACTGAGATGGTAAAAAGGAGCCAATCTCTTTAAACACTTGCTAAAAGGAGTAGCTTCTGAGTTAAGAGAGAGCAATCAACTTCGGGACACGAATTAAGCACCTATATGAGAAGGTGTGCTCAGAGCCAAGGCCCACCTATGGCACACCCAGAGCAGTCTGTGCTCACAGAGCAATACAGAGGGACTAGGGAGGTTCCTCTAGGGAGAAACCAGGGAGAGAATGGAACTTTCTGGGCCAAGACCCAGGTAAAGGACCTAAATCAACTGTAAGTAACAGTTGATCGTTCCTAAGTAAGATCTTTCTCCCATTATATAAGCAACAAATGTTAGATACTGATTTCTTTTCTCCCGGCCTTTATAATGTGTGACCCTCCTTCACACTGGGCCCTAAGGTGTCATTGCCCTGCATGCATCCCACTTTCACCAGCACATGCCATCTGCACAGATGTTCTCATCATTCAGACTGGGGAGTAGAGGCACAATAACACGCTCAAGGTCACTCAGAAGAGCTAAACCTCAAACTCATTTACAGGATTCTGATTCTAGATTTAATGTTCTTATCAGTTTAATATACAACTTAAACTAAGTAGTTGAAGGAGCTTTTATTTACATTATGCTATGCTCTAAAGCAGTATTAAATGACTTGCAAGAAAAATAAAAAGTCAAAGTTGAGAGGTGTATCATTTTCATAGAAAAAAATTTAGTTTGTGTGTTTGTTTAAGCTTGAGATGTTCTATATCTCCCAAAATACAACTCTCTTACTGGAAAAAATAAGTCATTTGGAGTCACAGAACCCAACATCAAATCCAAGCTCTGCTATTTACCAGATATATAACTTTGGGTAACTTAAATAACTTCTCTGAACTGCAATTTTCTCACTTTTAATATAATAATGTTAGCTACTGACATTAAGTGCTAAGCATGAATGTGCCAGACATTGTATTCAGAGCTGTTTTGTGAATTTTCTAAACATCTATGAGCTAGGTGACTTTATTCCCATTTTATAGATTAATAAATTAAGCCTCAGAAAGTTCAGGTATATGGGCCTTAGTTATATAGTTAGTAAGTGGTAGAGCTAGTTTGACTGTAAAACTCATGCTTTACCCCTAATTCATATTATATCTTACAAGTCAAATATAAAGCACAATATATTAATTGACACATAAGAGTATTAAGCCATTTCCATAGGGGACACAGATATTAAATCTAAATCAAATTCTTTCATTGGCTTTTGTGAAATTTAATATACGTTTTTCTAACCTCAATAGAAAAAAGTTTCCTAATCCTGTTATGAAAATAAAAATTATAATTATAAAACTCATGGATTAATTAATTCAACAAATGTTTCTTGAGTGCCTACTGTGTGCTGAATATCATCTATGCACTGAAAAGTGAACGATAATCTTTGTTCTTGTGGAGGTTTGCTTTCAGTATGAATTTGCTTGAAAACCAACAAACAGGCAAATAAATAACTTTGTAGTCATTCTTGTAAGATGATCCATGTCTCTCCTAGGTTGATTTTCTTCACTTGAATTTCTCATCTGTTTTAAAGTTACATGAAAAAAAATTTGGGCTCAAGATTGGTACAACTATTAGATATTAAAGAGTCAACATCTTTTTAGTACCCACTAAAAGCTGTCTTATTAATCCATCTTAACCTAAATAATAAATTATCTGCAGAAGAGTTGTGATTATATAGGGCTTAGTTTTAATTTGATATCAAGACTAATGCCAAAATTCAGTTAAATTACATATTGTCAATGGAACTTTTAAATAAGCATCTTTGGATTAGACTTGCTCCAAAAATATTCCTACTCAGGTTTCTTCTTGCCCTGCCATCCCCACACCAATAGTCTATTGCAATAGGTAAGAACTGGATTTTCCCTTTCAGTTTCTGTGGTCATTGAAATGGCTCTTAAATAAGCCTGGATGGTGTGTCAGTCTCCGTTGAATTCAGAAATACATATATTGTCCCCATTGGTTCTTTGACAGACCTGAAAAATTAGTCAATTTTGAGAAATTTGCTTTGCTTTCCTGAGTTCTTTAGAAATTAATCGGAAATATTCTTTATCAAATTTTGAAGTCTAGGCTTTAATTCTCTCTAACCTACATTTTCCTTGGTTCTATCATTTCTCATGACACACCTGGTCATGACATCCTGATTTGGAGGCACCACTGCCTGCGGTGCAAGGTTCTCTTAGACAAGTTACAAGAAACAACAAAGAAGAAGGCAAATGTTTCAAAATGAAATGTAGCAACCATCATCTTTGGGAAGAAAACATTAATTACATTTTTGAAAGAGTTATAATTGGATTTTACTTCTCCCTTTTTTGATGGTTATTCATGCTATGGAGTTAACACACACTCCCAACATCTTTTATTCAGTCAGTTTGAAAAAAGGAAGAAAGATTTATTTGTAATTATCAGAACAACACAGTTCCTGAGAAGTAAACACAAAGGAACAGAACCTGGCTTGGATCCCACCTCGTTAAAGATGCAAATTAGGAATGGGCCATCGAAATGCGAGGTTTCACTAATCCTTTTGCAACAATGTAAATCATTAAATTAGCCCCAGTTCAATGGCATCTGCAATGTGTAAATTCCGGTTTAATACAAGGGATCCCAAAAGGAACAGCAACTTCCTTTGGGGCCTCTGTTATTGTTCTAGTTGGTATTTATTTTGAGTCATGGGGCATGAGACATGTTCACTTAATGCCTATTCCCACCTGCTGTCATTTTATTGTCCACCCAACCTACAGAGCTGTCCATTCCTTGATTCTGGTCCATCTGTGATCTCTCTCCAATCCTTGTGGTCTATTTCAGGTTGATCAGCATCAAGCAGTCCTACAGGTGTTGGCCCCAAGTTCCCTGAGGCAGATGTGTGCAGATCATCAATTCTAACTCAGGCTGTGCAACTTGCCTTTGGGGGACGTGACAATTCCAAACACAACAACAGTGAAAATGAAGACAGAAATCACAATGCCTTGCCTTAGAAAATGGAGTTTTAACAATGATATTCTAGGCTGCCTCAGTCATGATTGGCCGAATCAATAATGAAGGTCTGATCTGTTCTTACCGAAAGAACAGGTGAAAATGATGGAGAGCTCCCTGCAGTCTACAGAAACTGACTTTAGATTAATTTGCAGATAGTGGAATCTAACTGACTTCATTGAAGAAATACTTTTCCCCTCAAACTCATACTCCAAATGTAAAGCTGTTTCAAAACACCACACATTTTATACAAATGGTTTCAATTTATGGCCAGCACATGAATTCTCTGGAACCTAAGTGTAGACTGCCTCTTATTATTCCAATTCCTTGGCTACTCAAAAAACACGCCAGGAGGAGCATTTCCTATTCCTGTCCTCCAGTATTCTGAGACAGTTCATGAAGCTGTCCATTGACCCCAGGCTTCCAGGACTGTCAAACTTTATACTCACGTCACTGTGTGTTCTTCTCTCCCACATGGAGGTTTAGAATGCCCTATTCTGGACACATCACCCACAGGTCCACCAATAGTGTTTTCCTTCCCACCTAGACCCCATTTACAGAGGTAAACGCTTCTTCCTGGAGGATAGCGAAGTCAAAAGGCTGCTGCACATGAAACCAGACAGACCTGGAAGCAGATTTTCTGACTGCTGTGCCAGAAAACAGACACCCATTCTCGACAACAGGGGCATTTGTTATGCTACTCAACAGCCCCTCAGGATATTTCTAGCTAGCTAAAACCTCACAAATAATGTAGGGTCATTTGGCAGAGGCTATAACTAATTCAATTTTACATAAGATTTACTGTAAATGTCGTAGGCATTTGATAAACTATGAATAATAACAGGAAGAATGACAATTCCCTTAGGAAATTATTTTACCATATCATATGTATCACTGTTAGGAATTTTTCCCTCTCGCTATGAGACAAAATCTTCCTTGATTTAGCTTTATCCCATTAAGGTCACTTTTGCCATTTTAAATATTATGTTGATTTGAATGCTCAAGGCTTGGACTTCTGTATCTCAATCTATGCAGTTCTTATAAACTGCTCTGCCTTAAGCTACACACACGCACATATATATAGCCTGTACACACACACACACACACACACATATAAAATCTGGATAGCAAGAAGTGCTGTAGCATTGATTTGCAATTTGAGATCCCTGACACAAATCCGATGTTCTTCTGCAAAACTTAAAACACAGCCTTTCTTTAACATAGAAAGCTACTTTTTTCTTTCTTTCTATTCTATTCTTTTCTTTTTAAATCCCTCAAATATTCAGAGAATTAAAAGCAGAACTCATATTTAAATTAGCTTCTCTCATCTTAATCTCACCATGTTAGGTCATACCATAGTGTTTTCCATCTCAAAGCAACTCTCCTGTTTGTCACAAAATCAACTTCCAAATTGAAGTACTAAATACCAAGCATTTTGAAAGTGATTTGGTTCTTGTAATATCTCCAGCCTAATTTGCATCTGCCACTTTACTTTCTTTCTGCAATTGCTTCCATCCTCTCTGCAAAGCAGAGGGCTGGACTTTTTTTAAGTTAAATGTTTGATATAAAACAGATATTCTACTAATTTGCTTTGCAAATTGGGCTCTCTGTGATTTTCTGTATAATGCACTCCAAGAGACTTTAAAAATCTAGGGATAACTTGCTGTGCCATTCATACAAAGTCACTTAACCATTCTGGTTTTCACTTTTCTTATCTGGAAAATGGTGATTCTACCACCTATTTCTTTAGCAGAAGGGAAGTTTATGAGGATTCCTAAAAAAAAGTTTGGAAATGTTGCCTTTTTTAGATACAAAAAACATATATGGTAATAATTATTCTCAGTTTTCTGTGTGGGAATCATATGATTTTTTTTTTCATGATTCTTGCCAAAAATCAAACTTAAAAACAACCGAACAAACAAAAAACCCACACCTTCTTGTATGGGCAAGACACAACATGAACATTTTTGGAAAGAAAAGGAAGCTAAATGGATGAGTACATTTTTCATCACTCACGCTCTCTGAACAAATCAAAGGAGAAACAAGAGCATGGAACTGGTACCACAATCTAGTCTTGACTTTCCTGACTTTGCCACCAACTTGAGACCTTGGGTGTGATCTTGGGGGATCAAAGAGCTTTCCTGGGCCTCAGTTATCCAGTCTGAATTACAGGGTATTAGATGTGATGGTTGCTAAGACCTTTACAATTAGAGGATATAACTTAGTAATTGTCTTTTTTAACCTCTTTCAAGGAATAATAGGCTATTCAATGCAGCCTGGAAATAATGATGATATCACTCACTATTTTTGATGGAACTGGTACTGGATAACCTTACATTAAGTAGCACCAGACTGCATTTTCACCAAAAGAGGATATTGTTTAATACATTTTAAATGTTAAAAAAAAGCTTTTTTTGTGTATTTGAGGAGCAAAATGTTAATAAGAGGAATTGACTGTGTTCTTTGAGCTCCTGAGCTGTCCCATGGATTACGTGCAACATGGAACAAATCCTGAGGCTCCTGTTTCAGTCTGTGAGGCAGGTCTCCATAATTATTTTTAATGCACTTCTAGACTTATTTTCAGAATATACCAAGAAAACATTCAATAATGTCATTTAAATTGTGAAGAGCAATTTGATTGTTATGTTGGGATTTTCACTGGATTATGTGGTGAGGTTTCCTCATGTGGATTAAACCCCCTCTGTTTTCTTATTGACTTGGAATGACAAGTTTATGAAGAGCAGAGATTGTTTGGATGACTGACAGTCCAAATTTTGCAGTTAACAGCAATGGTTTTGTTCTGAGGAGGAGGGCAAAGACACTCTATGGATTGATAAAATTGTGATTCTGAAAGCCAAACCAATCTGATTCTTAGACATGGGTATGGAAAGAGAAAAATGCCTGCAACATTATCCATTAGTTCAAAAGTAGAGCCAGTGTCAGAGATAGCTTAGAAAAACATTCACTTAGCTGTGTTCTTTACTGAAATGGTTCAATGTCATAAAATGATATTTAGCATCTCTGGAGGGCAGAGAGGAGGTGTCATGACTCATGAAGAGTGGTATTACACAGGATTTCAGAACACAGTCTGTGGAATCAGTACACCTGCATTCAAACTCAACCCTGTCATTTACTCACCTGTGAGATCTTGTGCAAGCTGCTCAACCTTAAGAGATTCTTCATCTCATGAGATAAGTTTTGTGAAATGTAGCAACAGAATGCATGGGGCAGTTTCATTTTCCCATACTAAACGTATCTTTATAAAGAAGTTAACAAGGAATTAAAATTTGCGTAGTCCCATAAGCAAATATTTGTAGGAAAAAACTATGGGAGTGCTCCTATACAATACTAAGAGAAAATGTCTTGTAACATACAACACATATACGAACAGAAGCAGCATTCTGGACAAGTTTCCTGGACCACCTTCTATGTAACGACACTGGAACACACTGGGCCAGGACCCAGAAAATTAAACAATGATGTGAGTTTAGGTTTCACTTAGGCCAGGTTCTTAAACTTCAGTGTGTGTCAGAATCATCTGCAAGGCCCGTTGAAATGAGATTACTGGGTTCCACTTCTGGAGCCTCTGGATCAGTAGCACCAAATTACACCACTCATTTTATACGGAGTAAATTTGATGCTGGACTTGTCAACTTTCTCCCACTTTCTTTGCATATCTAACACATTCCCAGGTGAGGCTGATGCTACTGACATGGTGAGTATACTTTGAGAACCACAAGTTTAGACAACACATTGAAGTCCTCCAGAGCCTATTAGTATAATAAAATCACTATTGTCGAAGGAAAGCTAAGAGAGAGCTCATTGCGGGAAGTGACTGGCTTATTTCTTTTCTGAATATCAGTGCTGGAAACGGAGGAAGAAAAGTGGTATCATTAGTGTAAAAAAAAAATTATTTTTTTTCTTTCACTGGTTATGCATGCATTTATCTGATCATACATTCAAATATTATGTGTGCCTGGCATGGTTAAATGTGTATGTGTGTGTGCTCATGCATGTGTGTGTGCACAGGCACAGTGGTAGATTCTGGGCTGCAGCATAAAAAAAGAGAGACCAAGGCCATGGCATTGGGGTTATTATAGCCTAGCATTACTTCAATTCTCGTCCAGCAGGATTTGGGAGTATGCTATATGCCTTAGCTAGAAAGCAACTGTTAGTTTAAAGGGAAATGTCATAAGAAATTATGAGACCTCTATATAGAAAGTGCATTTGTATGAAGATAACATGCAAAACAAGCATACAAAACCTTTCAGGTTGACTCTTTATCTCATCAGAGCCCTAACAGTATCAAACATCAATCTTGATGTTGCATAGGTGGGTCAGGAGATGAAAGATATTGTTCCACACACATTAGTCATTTGAGATTTGTGGCAACCCTATGAAGTAGGTGCTATCATAATCCTCATTTACATAAGAGGAAACTGAGGCACTGATCGTTTCTTCTTTGTTGCTAAAATAATTTTATGTTACACAATACTTGACGAAAAACATGTGAATGTGTGAACAATGAGTGAATGAACGGATCAGCGTGCATTTGATGTTGGGACGCTATTTTCACTCGCTGCTGATACCTCCTGATCTTTCCTTGTGTGGCCATTCCCAGTTGAAACTGCTAGTGAGTCCACTGGCAGCTTGCTGCGTAGGTTGAAGACTAGGTTAATGTCCTTGTGGAAAAATTATGGTCTTTGGTTTACATGAGATTGTCCAAGTCCTTATTTACAACTGTGTCTGCATCTGTATTGTATCTCCTGGTGACTAAGTCCATTTTCTTCCTGGTAGGATGGCCTCTAAAGTGTCACAGAGCTTATACAGCAAGCATTTTTAAAGTGAAGAATACCAGTTATTGAGTGCCAGCTACATGTGCAGTGCTGGCCTGGGCCATCCGGTGAGAGCACCTGGTGTGCTCCCATGGAGAGTTTCAAGTATTTTGTGCCAATAACTCATATTTTTTCATCTTGTTAGCAAATTGAATGCTATTAAATGGAGAATAAAAGGCTCATGTCTGTCCAGTGTCATTACCAAGTCAGATGAACATCTGATCATCGTCATGATTTAAATGTTCATCTACTCAGCACAAGAGGAAAACAGCATCTGAAACCAAGTCTCTTCCTTCTCTAGAAATCCATTTTTGTGCTTGTTACCAGCTTAGGGTGCTATTTCACAGAGTGGACCAAGGAATCTAAGCTCCAGTTGATGGCATTGACAGATTCGAGGGTGTTGATTAAGGGATATGATACAGCAAAATACCCTCCTGGTTGCAACCTAGTGTTTGCAGAATCATAAGCTTGCAGAACACGTGCTTCAATCAGCTGGCTGTGTAAGAATTCAATCAGTGTTAATCTAACACAATGCAGCACCTGCTCCCCAACTGATTTCTAGTGTTCTTCAATCAAAAGCAGCAGAAGAAAAGCATCATTTATTGCAAGCAATGTTAGCAGACCTGAAAATTCAAGAACCTGAAGTTCAATAGGAAGATCAGGTTTGCCTTTTGCTTCTCTTTCTCTCATTAGCAATACTGTGGAAAGAATGAGCTGCTGTATGCAAAGAAAGTGGGAGAAAGTTGGCAAGTCCAGCACTAAATTTACTCCATATAAAATGAGTGCTGTAATTAGGTGCTGGTAATTAGCACTCATTGCCATGCAGCTCATGCATCTATAGGATCAGGCATCTTTTGGGACTTGGCAGTTTCCCTCCTAGACACAGCATGGGACAGACAGGACAGATGACACTAGTAAGCTGCGGTAAAGAGAACCTGACTATGTTACTCCCTATTCAGTCTCAGATCCAAAGCCAGCTGGCCACTTTGGTGAGAGAAAATTAATAAATCAATCATTTGGTGAAAAATTAATAAATCACCCAAGAGAGGTGCTTTCACTGCTATAGAAAAGAAACCATGGAAATACAACTCCTCTGTAATGTTAAGCTCCCGGAGGCAGGAACTAGTAAATCTTGTCCACGCAACTTCCTTCATCCCAGGTGTTTAGAATTGTGCCTGGCTCACAATAGGTGCTCCATGAATGTTTGGTGAATGAATAATTAAACAAAGCAGTCATCGCCAACATTTATGTGCAAAGATGCCACCCACTACTCAAATTTATGCCAAAATAAAAAATAAAATACCCATTGACCATTGTATTGAAATTGATCATGGACCAACTTTTTATACTGATTTTAAAGGTCCCCCCCAAATGGAAATAGCATAATTTTCCTAAAGTAGACATTTGTTAAGAATGGAAATCATTCTTTGCAATTCAGACTCCTAACTTGATAGTACAGTGCACAGTATTTGATTTGAGATAGAAAATCTGTGACTTACAAGTGGTGAAAAATTTGGTATCACTGGAGAATATGTCCACAGCCCCTGGCTCCTTGCCCAGAAGGATTATTTTCTAGCAGGCTGAATTCTCTACTAATTATCTTCAAAACAGCTGGACTACTGGATAAACTCTATCTTAATGCGCAGTACAAGAGCAAATAAGGATAATTAAACTTTGATTTCAGACAAGACTGACAGGGGGAGTTAGTGGAAGACTATGTTATAAGATAGAAGGCAGAGGAGGCAGCTGCCTCACAAAATCCCCCATCAGGACCAAAAAGCACAACTTACTGTTAATACCGCAACACTGATAAATATCTACCTTAGCCTGATTATTTAGTTTGCTTTGGGAAATAGCTAATCAATTCCACTGGGGCCCTAAATGATTTAAAACAAACTGTACAAACAACCACTTGATTTCATCAAAAACATGCAGCTAACAGAATTAGCACCTAAACTTCCTGCGGGCAAAGGTAATAGCATCCTCCAAATGAAAAAAAAAAGAATATATATATATATGAAAATTCAGCTGAAGGATGATGACACCATACTTCATGGTAAGTGTTATAAAGCATTTTTGCCAAATGAGAAATCTGTAAATTACTTGGGTAAGCAATCAGCTCCAGATTATAATTGCCAATTTGAGAAAATTTCACCAACAATTAAGCAAAATCAAATAACCCATTTGAGGAAGTGAAGTGGTACAGGCCACCACCTTTCCCTTTTTGTTAAGGCTTTCTATAATTTGTTTTCATTTTCCTTTAGAAATTGAAACCCCATTCTATTTTATTGGGCTGGAAATATTCAAAGGCCACCATGGGCAGAGCAGACACTTCGGAACAGGCGTCCAGGAATGATGGGGTTTTCAGTGTGAAAACAGGAGGCGTATGGGTCTGACTGGGATTGTTGTGAGCCAGTAATAAGAATCTTAAACTATAAGACAGCACATGATACATTATTCCAATTTATCATACCAGATTAGTTCCAGAAGTTAGAACATAAACTAAACTCCCTACAGGATGGTTGAAAGAGGTTTCAGATTTTAACTTTATCTTAGAACTTATCACAGTTCTGCCATGTCTAGTTATGAATATTGGTGAGGTCATTTAAACTCTTTGGAGCTCAACATTCTTCTAGAGAATGAGTTTATTCCGTGTCTTAAATTCATTGTCTTTTTCTATAAATACTTGCTGAGTGCTTACTATGAGCCAGGTATTGTGCAAAGAGGATATTAAAATAAGCAACAACTGTGTCTACATGCTGTTAATTGCTTCTTTATATCCATGTTCCCCTTCTCCTTCACTAAGAGGAGCCCAGTGCTATTTAAGGTGGCGATGCGCCTACATTTAAAAAAAAAAAATGTCTTCTTAGTCTTCCTTACAACCAGAGGTGACCTTGGGACTCAATTCTGTCAAAGGAAACATAAGCAGAAATTTGCCAAAGGATTCTGGGAATTTTGATTTTCTAGGTCCTGATGCTGCCATTCTTCTCTTTCCTTCTTACTTTTTTTTTATTCTGGTCTAGAGTAATAAAGTAAGGTTGGATTTGGAGCAGGCATCTTGAGACTAAAGGTGGCACTAAAGGAGAAAGGAAAGACAATACCTGAGACATGAAAGCTCACTGCCCAGCTCTGCAAGGCATACCTTTGGAAATCTGTGTTGAGAAAAACCAACTCCTGGTTGCTTCAGCCAGTGTATCTGGGTTTTGTCACTTGCAGCCAAATGTGGCTTCCACTGACACAATGTTTCTATATGTCCTTGACACTTAGGTGATTACCTGCACATATGCAAATAAATGAAAGTAAAATGTAGTAAAGTTTACAAAAGATATGAAGACAGAAAGAGAGAGAGAGAGATTGTTCTTTGGAAGCATAGCACCTTAGCACTTCACCTGGCCGTTTGGGGTGCAGTAGTCAAGGAAATATTTTTGAAATATAATGCCCTGCATTATATAAATATATGCACTACATATTTCTTGAATGATGAGCACTGTTTGTCTGGAGGAAAATGAAGTAAAAAATATGATGTATTCTAGGGGAAAAAAAGTATGGTGGAAGCCATGGAAGCATGAGAGGTATGAGCAGTATTATGGGAACTTGCAATTCGAAGTGGGTAAGGGGTAAACACAGCAGGAGCTTATCTATTAATAATATATTAAGAGGCTTCGGCTTTATTTTGAAGGAGATAGATGCTGAAGGTTTTCATGAAGGGGCCAATAATTTCATTAGTCCATGCTAGGCTTAGTTGGCACATGGGAAAACACACTTGGCAGATCTGTGTGTACAATATATTTATTTTGTGACACATGAGGTGAGGGGTGTCTATTCCTCGGACAAGCCAGCAGAACTTGAACTAAGAGATCTCACTAAGGACATATAGTGGCTCTTTCTCCTTCCTGACATCCATTAAAATGATAGCAAAGGGGAAATAAAAGAAATAGCCAAATAACACCAAAGACATAGGAGAGGGAGAATCAGTAGATCAGGACTTTCAAGAAAATTGGAAAGTAGGAGAAAGGTAAACAAAGGTAGAAGCGACCCTTCAGGAGAGTGCCCTAGCACAAGTGTGAGCTTGCCGACAGAATTTGGAGTGGCTTCAAATAGAAGGTAGAAGTCTGGAGGGCAGGTATAAGAAGTGGGGCCAGAAACAGAGGAAGAAATGTTAAGTTCCCCCACAAATCAATTGTTCCCCAAGCCCTTCCTTCACATCTCTCTGCATACAGAACACAGGCAGCCCAATATTCACCCAGGCAAATAGAACAAATGGTTTCTCTTAAAAAAAAAAAAAAAAAATTAAGTAAGCTGCCAGGGAGCTTGCCCTGCTCTAGTGTTTGGGAATGCCTAACCCTGAAGATCAGTTCCATATCTGTATTAACAAACGTTCCACCTGCCAGTAAGCTGAATCACACACAGCACCTAGATGCTTTGAATTTCACAGGAGGAAGTCAGTGGGGAAAAAGCTCCACATTTATAATAGCAGAGAAAACACACACTAGCTGTGGTGAAATTTCAATCCAGTTTCTCACTAAGTATACATGACAATTACAAAAATAACACAAGTAAAACTTAAAAAAATAAAGGCCAAGATAAACAAAGAGAATTGGTCTCAGAAGAAATAGATTATAGAGGAGAAAGTACTTTTTCTGAAGCGCCTCTAATTTGTATTCTCAGAGATTTGAGATGATACCATACCAATAAAATAAAAAATAAGATGCAATGAAAAAGTAATAATAGGGAGAAAATAACAAGCCCATGGAATTAAAAATACCATTGGTTTATTAAAATAAAATGAATAGGCTACAAGAAAAAGTAGAGGGAATCTCTTAGAACTAGAGCAAAAACGGCAAAGATGGGAAGTCTATGGGAGGAAGCAGTATGCTGAAGTGGTTAACATGACAGACTGAGGAACCAAATTGCCTGGGTTAAAATCCTGCCCATCACCTAGTAGCTGGAACCTAGAACATTCTCTTTATTTCTGTTGCCTCAATTTTTTTACCTTTGAAATGAAGATAATGTTAGCACCTACCTCTTAGGATTATTGTAAAGATAAATGAGTTAATATAATTGATATGATTAGTTTCTGTTACAAAGTGCTACAAAACTTACACACACACACAGATACAGTGAACCCAAGGAGACCAGTGTTGACCCCATAAAAGTCGTAAAATTAGAGAATGGGGGAAGTAGAGAATAGGAAATTATTAAAGAAATAACAGAAGAAAATGTTCCAGAAAAAAATTTTTTGGCTGAGTACCAAGCAGGATGAATGGAAAATGATTCGTACACGGATACATCATTGTGAAAGTTCAAAACACTAAGAATAAGGCGGCATCACGAGAGCTTCTAAAGAAAAATAAATGTGTTTTCATGCTCATATGTATAGGTCCTATATAAAGAATCAATCATCAGGGCTTACAGCAGTTTTCTTAGTTTTGAATCCTGGATGAAATAAGATAAATGTGTCAAACTGCTTTAAAATTAAAATGCTTTTTTCCCAGTTTTATTGAGGTAAAATTGGCAAAGAAAGAAATATTAAGTATTTATTAAGATATACAGCATGATGTTTTAATGTATGTATACACTGTGAAATCATTGCTACCACAATCGAGCTAATTAGCCTATCCATCACTTCACATAATTACCTGTTTTGGGGATGTGGTAGGAACGTTTAAGATACACTCTCTTAGCAAATTTCAAATATATAATACAGTTTTAACATAGTCACAATGCTGTACGTAAGATTTCCAGAACTTATTCATACTGCATAATTGAAACTTTATACCATTTGAGCAACATCGCCCCATTTCCTTCACCTCCGAGTCCCTAGCAACCACCATTCAACTCTTTGTTTCACGAATTTGAATTTTTTAGATTCTACATGTGAGTGAGATGATGCAGTGTTTTGACTCTCTGTGCCTGACTTACGTCACTTAGAATAATGTCCTCCAGGTAATCCATGTTGTTGCGACCATCACTGAAGCTCAATAAAATGTCACTGTATATTTATATAGAGCACATTTTCTTTATTCATCCATCTGCGGACACTTAGATTGATTCCATGTCTTGGCTATAGTGAAAAATTCTGCAGAGGACATGAGAGTGCACACGTCGCTTCAAGATACTGATTTCATGTTCTTTGGATATATACCCAGAAGTGGGTTTGCTGGATCATATGATAGTTCTATTTTTAATTTTTGGAGGAACCTCTATAGTGTTTTCCATAAGGGCTATCCCATGAACAGTATTCCAGGGTTCCATTTTCTCCACATCTTCTCCAACATTGATCTTTTTGTCTTTTTGACAATAGCCATTGTAACAAGGTATGAGGTGATATCTCATTGTGGTTTTGATTTGCATTTCCTTGATGATTAGTGATGTTTAATATTTTTCCATATGCCTATTGGTTATTTGCATGTATTATCTTAAGAAATGACTACTCAAGCCCTTTACCCACTTTTAATAGGGTTGTTTTCTTATTATTAATTTGGTTGAGTTCTTTATGTATTTTCAATGTTAACACCTTACCAGATAAATGATCTGCAAATATTTTCTCCCATTCTCTAGGTTGTCCTTTCACCCTGTTGATTGTTGTCTTTGCTGCACATAAACCTTTTAGTTTGATGCAATCCCTTTTGTCCATTTTTGTTTTTGTTGCCTATTCTTCAAATATTCTTTTTGAGATCCTGTCCGAAAATCATTGCCCAGACCAATGTTAAGAAGATTTTTCATTATGTTTTCTTCCAGTAGCATGACAGTTTCAGGTTTTATATTTAAGACTTTAATCCAGTTTGAGTTGATTTTTTTGTATATGGTTGAGATAAAGTTCCAAGTTCATTCTTCTGCATATGGAGATCCAATTTTTCTCAACATCATTTATTGAAGAAACTATCCTTTTCCTATTGTGTATTCTTGGCATCCTTGTAGAACAAATTGATCATAATTGTGTGGATTTATTTTGGGGTGTTATATTCTGTTCCATTGGTCTGTGAGTCTGTTTTTATGCCAGTACTATACTATTTTGATTACTATAGCTTTGTAGTATACTTTGAAATTAGGTAGTGTGAAACCTCCAGCTTTGTTCTTCTTGCTCAAGATTGCTTTGGCTGTTCAGGGTCTTTTGCAGTTCCAGATGAATTTCAGAATTGTTTTTCATATTTCTGTGAAAAATGCCATTAAAATCTTGATAAAAATTATATTGAATCTGTAAATCACCTTTAGTATTATGGAAATTTAAAAAATATTCTTTTTTTCAATTCAGGAACATGAGATATCTTTCCATTTATTTGTATTATGTTCAATGTCTTTCATCAATGTTTTATAGTTTTCAGTGTAAAGGTCTTTCACTTCCTTGGTTAAATTTATAACTAAGCTAAGATTTTTTATGCTATTATAATAGGATTAGTTTTTTCAATATCTTTTAGATAGTTTATTAGCATATAACACAGCTGATATTTGTAAATTCATTTTGTAGCCTGCAGCTTAACTGAACTTATTAGTCCTACCAGTTTACTGTTAAAAAAATCTTAGTTTTGTTCATCTTTTTTATGGTTTTCAGTCCCTATTTTATTTATTTCTGCTCTGATCTTTATTAACTCCTTGCTTCTGCTCACTTTAGGCTTAGTTTGGTCTTTTTATTCCCAGTTCTTTGAGGTACAAAGTTAAATTTGTTTATTTGAGATTTTTTCACTCTATTACAGATATTTATTGCTATAAATCTTCCACTTAACACTGATTTTGCTGAATTTTTTAAGTTTTGGTAGATTGAGTTTCCATTTTTGCTTGTCTCAATATAATTTTTAAAAATTTCCTTTTGATTTCTTTTTGACTAATTGTTCAATAGTGTGCTGTTAAATTTCTACATATTTGTGAATTTTTCAATTTTCCTCCTGTACTTATTTCTAGTTATAACCATCTATTTTAAGCTGACAACGTCTTAACTTCAACCACATACAAAAATGCTATACCTTAAATTCTCCCACAACATTTGTTGTGGACATCACAATTTACAACTTTCTATGACATGTATCCATCAGTAAATTATTACAGCTATAATTATTTTTAATACTCTTGTCTCTTAACTTCTATAGTAGTGTTGAAAGTTATTTATACACCATTGCTGTATTAAAGTATTTTGAATTTGACTATGTTCTTACCTTTAGAGTGAGTTTTATACTTTCCCATATTTTATTGTTGTTAGTATTCTTTCATTTCAAGTTGAAGAATTTGCTTTAACATTTCCTGTAAGGTGGGTCTAGTGGTGATGAATTCCTTCCATTTTTGTTTGTCTAAGAAAGTCTTTATCTGTCCTTTATTTCTGAAAGACAGCTTTGCCAGGTATGGTATTCTTGTTTGACAGTTTCTTTTTTTCAGCAATTTCAATATATCATCCCACTCTCTCCCACCTTGCAAGTCTGCTTAGAAATCTGTTGATAGTCCTATGGGGAAGGGGGAGGGTTTCCCTTGTATGTCACCAGGCACTTTTCTCTTCCTGCTTTCAGAATTTTCTCTTTGTCTTTGACTTTTGATAATCTGATGACAATATGTCTCAGTGAAGCTCTCTTTGTTTCATCTATTTGGAGATATTTTGGCTTCGTACATGTGGATGTCCATTTCCCTCCTTAGATTTTCAAATTTTTTTCTCATTTTTCCCCCCTTAAATAAGCTTCCTGCCCTTTTCTCTTTTTTTGCTCCTTCTGGAATACCTATACTGCACATATTCATTCACTTGATGGTGTCCCATAAGTCCTGCAGGCTTTTTAACTCTTTTTCATGTTTTCTTTTTGTTCCTCTGACTTGACTTTGATCTTGCTGATTTTTTTATTTCTCCTTGAATGAGTCTAGCATTGATCCTCTCTATGGAATTTTTTATTTCGGTCATATCTGCAGATCCAGAATTTATGTTTGGTTCTTTTTTTAATAGTTTCTGTTTTTTCTTTAAACTTGTAATTTTGTTCATGTATTGTTTTCTTGATTTTGTTTAGTTGCGTATCTGTGTCATTGTATAGCTACCTGAGCTTCTTTAAGACAATTATTTTAAATTCTTCTCCAGGCAGCTCATAGATTTCTATATCTTTAGGGTTAGTAACAATCATGCATTGCCTAACAATAGAGATATGTTTTGCAAAATGTTTCATTTGATGATTTTTGTCATTGTGCAAACATCAGAGAGTGTACTTATACAAACCTATGCGGTATAGCCTACTACACACCCAGGCCATATGGTATAGCCTATTGCTCCTAAGCTATAAGTCTATACAGTATTTTATGATACTGAATACTGTAAGCAATTGTAACACAAAAGTAAGTTTTTATGTATCTAAACATATCAAAACATAAAAGAAGTACAGTAAAAATATGCTATTTTAATCATATGAAACTGCCATTGTTTATGCAGTCCATCATTGACCAAAACATTATTACACAGTACATGACTATACTGGTACTTTATTTTGTTCCTTTGATGGTATCATATTTTCCTGATATTTGTAGTCCTTTTGGTCTCTTGTGCTGGTGTCTGTGCGTTTGAAGACGTATGCACCTGTTCTAGTCTTTACATATGATCTTTGGCAGGAAGAGCTGTTCACCGCTCGGCCTACCAGAGATTCTAGTGGGCTGACTGGCAGGGTCTACAGGTGGGATTGCTGCTAGAGTTCTTGGGTGGAATGGTCTACTGCCTGTGTGAGTGGGAAAGGGGGCCTGATCTACAGAGACCAACCTAGTGCCTGGGTTTGCAGAGGCAGGCCTGGAGCCCTGTTTTTATTGGGCAAGCCTGGAACTTGGGTCCATGTGAGTGTGCCTAACATCTGTGTCCCTGAGGGTAGGCTTAAAGCCTAGGTCCTAAGGGGCTGACCTGGTGCTAGGGTAGGCCTCAGCCCAAGTCCATGAGTCCAGCCTGGTGCTAGGGTAGGCCTGGCACCTGGATTGGTGAAGATTGGGCTGATCCTGATTCTATAAGGGCCAGGCTGGCACTGGGCTCCATGGGGATGGAGGTGGTGGTTGAGATCATGGAGTTGTCAGGGTTGGGTGTGGAGCTTGGGCCTGGGGCCTGGGTTCATGGGACCAGCCTAGAGCTTGGGGCCTCAGGGCCTGGCCTAGCACTGGAGTATACTAGGACAGGCCTGAGCCTGTGTTTGCCAGAGCTGGGGGCCATGGATATGGCCTGGTGTTGGGGCAAACCTGAAGTCTGGGTTCACAGGTATCAGTCTAGTTCTTGTTTCTATGGGGACTTAAAACTAAATTACTACATGCAACAAAAAAGACAAAAAAAAAAAAAAAATCAGATGTACATTCAAAGACTCAAAAATTTAGCTCCCTTATGTTTTTCTGAGGAAGTTACTTGAGGATGTACTGGAGCCAAATTAGGGTTAAAACAAAGTCTGCCTTGAATTAAATAAAATGAAAACAAAGAAGATGATGTTGAATAAAAGAAATGTTGGGAACAAACCAGGAACTAATGGGACTATTTCCTAAACTCACACAGTATGATAAGTTTAGAAAGTAAGTAGTCCAGATCAGAACTAGAAGCCAGTGGGCACTCCACAAAAGTGCCTTTAAGTATAATTAATTGATTCCAGCACTGCAATGGAAAATGTAAATAAATGGAAGGCATTACAGATATGCTTAAATAAATATATTTATTTTCTTAGCAAGAAAAAAGAAAGTTGTTTAGAAACTCATAAATAAGCCAAAAAGTAAGGTCAAAATATGGAGCAAACTGAAATGTAGAATAAATTTCAGCAATTGTTGAAGAGTAGGATAAAATGGTCCGTATGACCTGGATGGTAAGGATATTTTTAATTCAAATGGCCAAGAAACTGTCACACTGAAGCCATTGAGAAGTAAAGTAATTCTATAGAAAACACTATTTATAAAGTTATAATGTAAAGACTGTTTATTGACTTTAAACCTTTACAATTGACTTGGAGCCAAAACAATAAAGCGAAATATGGTTGCAAAACAGAAGTTTAACAACAGTGAAAGTTAACGTTCAGCCAGCAGAGGTTGGGAGATGGAAGGGAAGCATGCCAACAGGGCTGGTCTAGTGCCAAATTCCATTTCGTAAGTGGAGAGTGTACAGATCTGGCTGACAGTTAACCATACAGAAACAGAGAGTGTCTATTTATTTATTTTACCTTGTGCATGTAGTACTTTGATGAAAAGGAAAAAAAAAAGTTGGATGCATTATACACACTTGGCTAGTGTCAATCACTTCAATTCCTACCCAGACTCTAAGTCTTTTTGCCACTTACAACAACAGTGGATGAAAAACAACTAGAGGATAAGAATGGCAGGGGTCCATGACTCTCAGTCCCCTTCCCTCCTACAATTGCCCTACCCTGCTCTTTAGAGAGATTTTTTTTTTTTAGGCAGAGTCTTGCTCTGTTACCCTTGGGTAGAGTGCAGTGGAGATTTGTTTTGAGGCAGAGTCTTGCTCTGTTACCCTAGGGTAGAGTACAGCGGCATCATCACAGCTCACTGCAACTTCCAACTCCTGGATTCAAGCAATCCTCTTGCCTCAGCCTCACAAGTAGCTGGTAGCTGGGGCTATAGGTGTACCACCACACCTGGCTAATTTTTCTGTTTTTAGTAGAGACACGATCTTACTCTTGCTCAGGCTGGTCTCAAATTGCTGAGCTCAAGCAATCCTCCCAGCTAGGCCTCCCAGAGTGCTAGGATTACAGGTGTGAGCTACCCCCTGGTTGAGATTTTTTTAATGCTATTTCCTTGCTTCTCCCTGGATGTTGAAAATGACACTGCTTGAAGAAATGAAGAGATATATTTGAGGAGGAGTGCAGAAGTCAACTTCTGATTCTGAGGTAGAAGATCTAAATCTACTTAGATGTGTCTATACAATGAAGCAAGATTCCATTATGCAAGCCTCTCCGCCAACCCCCACACTGTGCCCCTGGGAGCCCCCACTTTAACTCTGCATGGTTTAACACTCCTCCCCACTCTCAGATGCCTCTGAATAAAGTACATAGATTTGGGGTGTCTGACTGGTAAACTGGCAGTATATCCATGTAACTGAATGAGTTCATCTAATTAGGGGTTTATTTGTTTGAGTTGTACGTGAATATACCAAATTACATTATCAGATGATAGTCCTGTTTCTGATTTATTCCTTCTTTGTTCTTCAAGCCTTCGTACATTTAAGCAATTAACCTCTCAAAGAGCTGGAGAACACATAATTATCCTCATTTGTCTAAACGTCGCCAAGATGGCTGCCTTTCAATTAACCTTCTGGGGATGGAAGAAAGTTGGAGTGATATAGTGATCATTTTTAACCTTACTGTATGCTTTTTTAATGTAATTTAATTGAAATAGCCAGATGATAAAATAGTCAGATACTGTTTCCACAGGTAAAAGGATCAAGGGGGTTTTGAGGGAGAAATGGCTGAGGAAAGTTGACAGAGCTAATGGAACAGAGGATGCATTGCTGGGAGAGAAGTTACGCACAGCAATACATGGAACGGCGTCAATGAGCTTCAGAGCCAAGGCCCAGTGGAATGCCAGAACCACACGCACAAACACATATGCTCTAGCCTTTCATTAGCTGCAGCAGACTGTGGGAGATCCAGGAATAAATGATACTGTTGCTCTAAGCAGAAACATTAAAGAAGGGGAAAGAAGCTAATTGTTATTGAATACCTAGTATCTGCCACGATTCTGCTAGGCACTTTAGGTCTAGGATCTCATACAACATATTTTAGTTACATAACATGCCCCTACTGACAACGAGACCAAAAATAGGGCATACTGATAAGGACGTCTTGTATAACCACATTATTACATTATTCAGACATCAGGATGAGAAATAGTTCAAAGAGATATTGTCTCAATCAATCTACAGAATTAGATCACAAAATAAGATTAATTACCTTAATATAGCTGTTGATAGCATGCCTTATAGGTTTTTTCCCTATATATGCACTGAATATGTGTGTATCTTTCAATTCTGATATGTACAAACATATATTGCACACTAATTACTGAAGACTCACACTGTTAAGTTCCAGGTAGTGCTCTTTTGGAATATTAATAAACATGCATATTTCTATTAATAGTAACCTTATTATAGAAGGAATCATAAAGGAACAGTAGATGTTGAGCCTGAAAATATTTGACTTCGGGCAGATATGACAGTTCTCTTCAAATAGAAAAGGGCTATAATGTAAAAGTGAAAGAAGACTTATTCAGAGGAAATAATAAAACCAATAGGTAGAATTTCTAGAATTATAGAAATTGCAAATCTATATTTCAGCAAAATTCAACTATGGAGATGTGCCATGACGGAAAGTGCCTCATAGTTCAAAGCGCTATTATTTACACATGCTTCTGCTGTGATGATTATTTACAGTGGTGCTAAATGAGCATTTGTGTAAGAAATACTGGGAAATGGCTCCTATGCTGTATGGATAGATGGAAGAACTTCTCCAGCTTCTTCTGACTTTTAAGTTTATAAGAAGTTAACTTCTTCTGACTTGTAAGTTTATAACTCTATGACCTATAATCCTCACTGATCAGAAGGTTAATGATTTTGCCTAGAGGAATTAACATTTTCCTTTTTTCCCAAATGTACCCTCTTTATTCCCTTTGTAATCCCTCAAATGTGCTCTATTTACACAGGATTATCATGAACACTAGGAAGAAACTCTGAAATGTGAATAGCACTTCCATATATGCAGAGATCTCTACTTGGGATACAATCTGAGATGCAAAAGTAGTCATCATTATTGCTTTAGTTGTATACTCAGCTTCTATTTTAACTAAAGAACTAAAAATCAGACAGAGTAGGTAACAGAGGTAAAACTCACATGGATCCTTCCTACCCTAGGGCTGCCATTGGAGCATAAATGATTTACTTAGACTCTGTCAATAGAAGGGGTCAGAGAAGATGAATATGTTTTTTACTCCTCAGGAAACGTTGAAAGTTCATTAATTGGAGAGTGGTTTGAGGCTCAGAAATTTTCTCAATGAATCATGATAAGGCAGCGGCAGATACCTTTAAAAATTACATGCAAACAATAATACCTTTTCTTTAACATACATTATGGCTATCAGTATCATCAGATATAAAAAGGTAATGAAAAAGGCTTAACACTTTAACAAAATGATTTCTTTTTAAAGAACGCTCATTTCATAATGAGCACATTTAAATGGAACGACCATCTGCCAGTCCCTTGTGCAAGTCTTTTTGTTTTTCTTTTTTGTCTTGTGGGCCATATAGTTTCACTTTTCTTAAAATAAGAAAAGCAGGTATCTAATAAACTTAAAGGTAATTTCGCCAGTTGTCACTTTCTTTCTCTGGAATTTTCTGACAAGCTGTGCGCTAACCTCCTGCAGTGATATTCATCAATAACGCACAGTGGATAACCCAGTGTCTCCACCCACATTTGTGGAACACCTTTCACTTGCCTAATGGAAACGTGTCAGCATCCTGCGTGTTTTGTGATAAAAGGTGAAATCCTTCAAGCAGGCATTTTTTTCATGTTCTTAAAAAAAAAGAAAACTTTTTATTTTATTTTGAAATATTTCAGATTTATAGAAGAGTTGCAAATATAGAGTGCTCCTGCATACTTTTCACTTAAAATCTTACATAACCATGGTACAATAATCAAAACTAAGACATGAACATTGGCATAATACCATTAACTAATGCAGACTACTCATATTTCATCAGATTTTCCACTGATTTCCAGAGCCCCATCCACCAGACCACAGTGCATTTAAGTGTCCTTCTCCTAAGCTTCCTCCAAGCCATAGTAGCATCTTGGTTCTACCTTGTCCTTCATGACTTTGACTTTGAAGAGTAGCGGCAGGTATTCTGTAGAATGTCCCTGAATTTTGGTTTGTCTGACGTTTTCTCAAGATTAGACTGAGGAAACATGCCACAGAGCTGGTGTCCGTCCCATCTCATTGTAACAGGGAGTACATGACATTCACGTGGCGTTATTGGTGATGTCAGCTTTGCTCACTTGGTTAAGGTGTTGTCTGAAGGTTTCTCCACTGTCAGGTTATAATTTTTCCCTTTCCACACTCTATTCATTAGAAAACAGTCACTAAGTACAGTCCACACTCAAAGGAAAGAGGACTAAGCTCTACCTCCTGGAAAGAGGGACATCAAAGCCTTTATGATTCATTAAAACCAACACAATGATTAATAACTCTTGGGGGGAATACTTTGAGGCTGTGTAAATATCCTGTTTCTCCTTAAAGTTTTGCCCACTAAGTTGAGCGTTCATCACTGGATCTTGCCTTAAGCAGCATTATTTTTAATACAAGTTTATTTTAATGGGATAAATGGATACATTTAAATAAATTACCATATAATATTATCTCAATTAAGAAGCAGATGTTTAGTGTTTACAAAGTACCTGTTATATAATCAGTAATCTCACGGATATTCCCCATTTATAATCTAAGGACGCAGCAAGTGTGTGGTAGTGAGTCTCCAACTCTGGTGTGTACACTGATGTCATATGTGGAGCTTGTTAAAAAGGCAAAGACTTGGGCCACAAATATTTCTGCTCAGTACGTATTTCATGAAAAGTATATTTAAGTGGACTAGAATCTGAAGTAAACCAAACAGTTGTCGATTAGGAAGATTCGACTTTTTTCTCAGTTAAAAAAATGGTCACGGATTGACTTCCAATCCAATGGATGGAAAGATTAAAACAATTAGTTCAACAGCTGTTTATTTTAGTTGTGAAATGGTCAGTTTTGGTACTAGCTCTAAAAGTAAGTGAAGAATCAGGAAAGGAGGAACGAGAGTGGGCTGGAGGAAGTGGGAGGGCTTCGCAAAGGACACACAGTGAAAGATGGACGTCACGCGCTGCAAGCGTGGGCAGGAGACAGAAGTTTAGGAGGAGAGGAGAGCCCAAGTCAAAGGTCCCAGGCTGGATGTGCGTGGTCAACGCCAGGGACAGGGAGGCAGGTGGGTAAATAAGACCTACTTAGTGGGATATTGAAAGCTTGAAAATACCATCTGAACTTGTGAATAAAACAAGAGAGCATCAAAGGGTAGCCTAATGACAGGGGACTTCAGGAAAACCAGTCCTTCTCTTACTGACTTCACCTCTAAACAAGCCCCTATGCAGTTCTCTGCAGATGAGGAAACTCAGTCAATATCGACAATGAACTGATGTGAAGATTCAAAATGATCTTGGCAAATGAAAAAAATGGAAAGAACCCCAAAGAATGGCATTCAATAGGACAAATACAAGCAAGCACAGTTAAAGGACAGATAAAGCTGCCCACAACTTATCACAGGGATTGAATGCTGCATATGAGGATTAGAAAGTTTTCTAGAACTTGACACAAATTTATAAAGCAATTTAAAATGAATAACCTGATTTTGAGTCTCACACTTGTCCTTTGAACTGGTTATTATATGTTCACTTATCTTTGAGGATATTTAGGCTCAGAGAACATTAGTGCCTTGTCCAGGCCCACAGAGCTAACAGTGGTCACTTAGGTCTTTTGAGGTCACATCCAGTGTGAATCATCAAACCATGCAGTACCCTTATATGTGAGCATGAGAGCGCAGGGTGTGTGTGTATGTATGCACACGTGTGTGGTGTGTATGTGGGCATATGATGTAACACATGCATATATGGTGTATATGTGTGTGTATGTATGTGTGTACTGTGCAGATGCTGTATGTGTGATCACAAGCACAGAGACCATCCCTTCTCTTCACTACCCCTTCCCATCTCTCTTCTTCCTTAAAATAACATAGCACACATACAATAATGTACACATTAGGATTAGCTTGAGGAGCAAACATGCGAGCAAACATCAGCAACAGTCTGCTTTAAATACCTGAGATCACTCTGGCTCTCACAATCGGCAGAGCCTATTTGAAAGAACCTGGAAGTATTCTATCGTTTGTAGTGTCTACCTTTCATCTTCCCTTACCCTCTAAAGCCCATGTCCCACAGGGTGGTGGCAGGAAGCCATTCCTAGAGAGGAGAAAAGAGTTGGTAGTACAGTTATAGCTCACAGAAATGTACCGCAGAAATTGAGATTGGGTGTTGTTTGCAATTGATTTTGTGCAGGCGAATGAGAGGATGGCTGTAATTAGCGGAACTGCAGTCTACTCAGGACTTCAGCCTGGTTTTCTCAAAACCCATAAAATGCTCCACAGGTGCTCCCCCTTCCCCCACATCCTTCCTCGCCAACAAGTGGTCAGACGTGAGCTTGCTCTCTCTATGGAGAGAATGAAGGTCACCACTTAATAAGGCTCCGCCTCAGCAGAAGAGCTGTCACAGTGAAATTGTCTGTATTTATTTTAATAAAAGAAAGGTTTGGTTGCGATAGTGTCTGACACTGGGCACACTCTTTCTCTCTTTTAAGCTGTAGAGTCTAATAAATATGTATCATTTCTAACAGAAAGTTACTGGGTCAAACTCCCACTCCAAGAACACGGGATTAAGAAGACGCAGTGCCAGCTGCTATTGCCAGCTCCGCGCCGCATGTCAATAAAACTCTGAGGTTCATCACATTCCATTCGCTGACAAGCGTGCCCTCCAATTCATCTCTGAGCCGCGGCTTCCTGCTCAGCATGAAATCGGACCCACCAAAAAGCAATTTCAACTCCTGCTTCTTGCAGGGTTTCCAGTTTTGATGAGGAGCTGTGGCATGGGGCAGCCTGGCGGTCAGGGAAGGAGAGGGGAAATAACATCCAGTTTGCAAAAAAAGAAAGGTTATAGCATTATAAAAGAAAATCTAAAATTCTACTGGCCCAAATCGGCTTAAAGCACATCTCTCTTCATTACTGGTGTAGACGGTGCTCGTGCCTCAGGAAGCGTGGAACGTGGAGCGTGGAGCAAAGTTCGTGCCTGCTTCCCAGGGCTGGGCTCTGCATGTGCTCTTCATACCCAACATGGCCTCATTTTAAAAAGCAAACAGGTCAGGTGCGTTTCCCTCCTCCATTCCTGCAGCCCCAGCCCCTTGGTTCCTCTCTCCTATCTGAAGGAGCTTGGGAGTTCCTTTAATATTTTGAGAGAGCCAGTTATTATTTCATTCTGAAAATGTAACATCATCCAGAACAAGATGCTTTCTCATAAAATTCTAATGGCACTGCACTTCGTAATTCATCAAGTGCTTTATTTGCCAATTCATTAATTAATCTGTCCAAGATTCCAGGATAATGGCCTCTAATTCTATAGGTATGATAGTTTGCGGTAATTGCTCTAAATTACAATTACCATTTCCAGTTTCCAAGAAAGGTTTGATAAGGAATCACCTTATTTATCAATAAGGTGAATATCTTAACCAGTATACCATAAGAAACTCTAAGAACTTTACAAAATGAACATTATTTATCATTATAAATAGCAATTACTTTCCTGTGACTTAAAGTGCAACATTTCCTTTAAAAAATTTAAAATTACAAAAATGATCTTATACAAAACTTAAAACATTAGTTTTAAATTTCCTATTCTAAACCCCGATCTCCTATCCTAAAACAAAGCTCTGTTCTTTGATGTAGTCAATTCTCCCACCTCATACCTAAGATGGGTCCAGCCAGAAATCTGGAATTGGACAGAGATCTGGTATTCCATCTCATTTCTTTAACATTCAGGGTCAACGGCTAAATCCGTAAGTTACAAACACGAATGTCAGGTAGGAAAAAGAGGGTTATCCAGGTGCCATTTGGGATGTGTGTTCCTCCTGTGGAAAGCTGTCTGGCAGCAGCTATCAAAATTCTAAAACATTCATAACGGTTGACACAGTATTTCCACACAAGGAAAGTTCTCCCATGAAAATGATCCATTTTCTTATTTCTCCTACAAAGGTGTAATAAGAAAAATTGTCATTAAAGTGTTATTCAGTTTAAGACCAGCCTGGGCAATATAGCAAGATCCCATCTCTGAAATTTTTTTAAAAAAAATCAGCTGTCATGGTGGCGTGTACCTGTGTACTCCCAGCTACTTGGGAGGCTGAGGGAGGATTGCTTGAGTCCAGGAGTTAGAGGATACAATGAGCTATGGTTTCACCACTATACTCCAGCCTGCACAACAGACTAAGACCAAGTCTCTAAAAATAATTATAATAAAAGTGTTATTCATTATAAGGGAAACAGCCTAAGTAAACAGTAATAGAAAACTGATTAATTAACTTATATTATATTCCCAGGACAGGATATTGTATAGATATTTGAACATGTTTATGAAAATTATCAATTACATGTGACTATTTAAGTTATAGTATAAAAAGATAAATACAGGCTGGGCACGGTGGCTCACGCCTGTAATCCTAGCACTCTGGGAGGCTGAGGCGGGAGGATCGCTCAAGGTCAGGAGTTCGAAACCAGCCTGAGCAAGACCGAGATCCTGTCTCTACTTAAAAAATAGAAAGAAATTAATTGGCCAACTAAAAATATATAGAAAAATTAGCCGGGCATGGTGGCGCATGCCTGTAGTCCCAGCTACTTGGGAGGCTATGGCAGAAGGATCTCTTGAGCCCAGGAGTTTGAGGTTGCTGTGAGCTAGGCTGACACCACGGCACTCCAGCCTGGGCAACAGAGTGAGACTCTGTCTCCAAAAAAAAAAAATATATATATATATATATAGATATATACAGTATAATATGGACCCTATAAAAATGCAAAATGAGACTGAAAAAATATTCAGCGAAATGTTATCTGTTTCTCTAGCTGGTTTGGTCAGTGATGGCTTCTGTTTTTTCCTATTTTTGTCCTTTTCTTAAGATATTAACAAATGTCAAATGAAGACATTTCTCATTTTTTAAAAAATCTGAATAAAAAACATTGCAAGGCTATGCATAATATTGGACATTCTGCAATCCCAATGAATAACACATCTGTGATAAGTTTTTCAATCTCATAAGTTTTTCGATGTCATTGACATAATGTGCTAGTCACAGAGTATTCACACTGGAGACCTGGGAAGACACTTCAAAATCACATCTTCTACATTAGCTTCAAGGACAGGAGTAAGAAACTTGCAAAAAAGCTGGAGCGCCTGGGCTGAGTGTGTAATACAGCATCAAAATGAATGTGTAAAAGTTAAAGTCAAAATACCAACTGATAAATCTTGACTTTGGGCTCTGAAGCTTGACAGGAAACCTATAGTTGGTTACATTGGTGCCGGAGTGGAAACAGGCAGAGAGCACTAGCTTATCGAAGGCTCTTTTAATGTTTTATTTGAGTAACGGGCCTTGCAAATTAGCACCCCTGCGGCCTGAAATACATATCTTTTCAAGGACACACCAGTTTTCCATTCGACAGGTGATACGGTAAAAAATCCCCAAGGGGAGCTTTGATTTCTGTACTTTCCAGACACAGTTATATTTTATTCCAGCTAGGATGACGTGGAAGATAACAGAGAGCTCGGAGAGCGATCTGAGGGCTTGGGGAGGAAATGGAGCAGAACACAGCACACAGCGCAGCGGAAGGGAGGGCTCCCAGGAGGGAAGTGGGCCAGGCAGAGGTTTCAATCCCTGCTCCAATCCTAGTGACACTTAATCTGGTCTTCGCCATCTTCCCTGCTCACAGGCAAGGGAGGGTGGACAGCTGGCAGGCGGATCACCCCAGCCCTCAGCAGGAACTGTGACTCCAGGGTGCTTCTGTCTTCTCTGACCCCTCCCTCATCCCTCCCAAGTCCTGTTTATCACACAACAGTGAGACCGAGTCTAGCTCAACACTGGCTTTTCATTGCAGCTGGTTTAATTTACTCACTCACTCACTAATCTGCGCAGCAACACAGACTTATTGAGCAGCTACTATGTGCTGAGCATCCTGTTGAAGGCTGCAGATGTACAGATGAGTAATGCCCAATTTCTGCCTGTGAGCTGCTCACAAATGGATAGCATGCCATAGTGTCCAGAACTCAGACTTTGAAACTGGAGAAAATTGAGTTTTATCCCTAGCTCTGCCACTGCCAATTTGGTGACCTGGAACAATTTACACATCCTCACTTACCCCCTGTTATGAATTGAATGTTTGTGTTCCCCTCAAATTCATATGTTGAAATTCTGTCCCCCAATGTGATGGCATTAGGAGGTGAGGCTTTGGGGGGGGTGATTAGGTCATGAGGTGGAGCCCTCCTGAACGGACCTAGTGCCTTTGTAAGAACAGACAGGAGAGAGCTTGCTTTTCCCCTCTGCTTTCTGCCCTGTGCTGATGCAGTGAGAAGGCAGCTGTCTGCAGCCCAGAGAAGGGCCCTTTCCAGACTTCAACCACACTGCTACCCTGATCTTGGACTTCAGCCCTTGGGACGGTGAGAAATAAACTTCTGCTGTTTATAGGCCACCTGTCTATGGTAGTTCATTACAGCAGCTCGAACTGATTGAGATACCTCCCATTTTCTCATCTACAAAACTGGGATAATGAAACCTACCTTATAAATTAGCTGGAGGAATAGAGGTGGAAATATGTAAAGTGGGTGACCCCTGGTCTATGCACGACAAAAAGCATTTTATAAATGACAGGCCTATCCGACTTCCCAAACAAATTTATGTTTCTTAGAAGAAGTCAGTGCCAATTAATTTTCAGATACTCAGCTGCTAGGGGAGTCAGCACAGGGTGTAGTTTATAGCACTAAACACAGCACATCTACAGAATGAAAGAAAGCAGGAGCGGCCGTGCCAGGTGAGAAAGCGGCTCCTGGAGGTGACTGAAGGGCTGCACTGTGGCCCACATCTCTCATGTGCAGGCAGGTAATGAGCACAGAGTGGATTCCAGCTCACTCCAACCGCATCCTTGACCCCAGCGTCATAACCTGCGAGTCCCAGAGGCTCAGAATTTCAGGAAGTAAACTGCAGGTTTAAATGATTTGTGCTGCAGTGAGGAAAGTCCCTGCTAGAAGACAGGAGAAACAAAACTCTATCTATTGTCTGTCTGTTCATCTATCTATCTACCTACCTACCTACCTACCTATAATCTATCTGTCTAATCTATAACATCCTGCAACAGCATAAACCAACAGAAAGTCTCCGGAAAAATGGACCCTGTGAAGGGTTATATGTGGATAAAAAGAATATCAGGAAAATTTAATTTAAGTCATTTCTCTAGGAGATGCAATTTAATATAATTTCCCTGTGAAATGTGCACTCTTCCTATTTGATATAACTTTAATATACAGTTTTTACAACATAGAGGTAGATGTAATTTCTATTTTTTTAAAATCCAGGGCTCTGCAGTTTAATTCCATAATTTTAAATTAATTTTCAGATAGATCTAAAATTGAATGATCCTAGTACAGGCTTGGCATTAGGAATGTACCAGGTGAGTCCCTTATATAAATAACATTTAAAATGTTCCCAAGATATAAGATAAAAAGATCTCTTTCTTATAAATAATTTCTTAAACTATCCCAAAGGAAAAATGGATAGAGTACATGAAAAACATTTATAGAAAGAAGGATTTATAGTCAGTAAACCTATTTAAAAATGTTCTGCCTTCCTTACTCATGAGCTAACAACTAAAGATTAAAACATTGAGATACTTGGAGCATCTATCATATTATAATAATTAATAATGATGAACAAATTATAAAAATATAAATAACATCAGTAATACTGTACAATGCAGAGAAGGGCCCTGTGGAGTTGGCACTATTGTTCGGGGTTGACATGCACATAAGCTGTTGTGACCACTTTATGCCTTACTGGATGCTTTAGACCCAAGGGTTTTACTTTTTAGAATCTATTATAAAGAAAGAATCAGAGATGAGAGTATTGGTTGATATTCAAATATGATGTCAGAGTATCTTTTTAAATTGTGAAAGAATAAAAACAATCTAATATTCAATAATAGATACTGACAACTACTATGGTACTCTTTTGGAATATTATGCAGCCATTATAATGAGGTTGTAAGCAGTATTTCATAACCTGAGAAATGTCTACAGAAGAGGGGAAAATCAGGATAAAAAATAGTATGCAAACATCATTGACACTATGAAGAAGAAATAAACATGTATAAAGCAAGAGTGACAGGAAATAATCAAAATTTTAATAGTGGTTATCTCTGGGTGGTATGATTATTAGAAATGTTTGTTTTCTTCTCCATAGTTTTTATATTTTCCAAGTTTCTAAAATTAATATGCATTACATTATAAGAAAAAAATAAGTTTACATATATCTTTGTGTATTCAAAACAAATGAAAAACTCAGAAAATAAATAGAAAGCAAGTGCCCTTAGAAAATGCAACTAGTTGAAAAAGAAGGGATAGCTCCATAAAACCTATTCTTTCCCTCCAAATTTTTGCCTTCTTCTATATGAGGGTAATAACATTTGAATTTTGGAAATTTGTGATTTTTAGATGATAACAAAGGTCAAAGTCAGTGAGCTGTGATGTGTGAGGAGGTGAGGATGGTATTAGCTGAATATCTTTCACAGATTGAATTTACAAAGAACAGGTTGATGGCCCTGTTACCATCAGTGAAGAGCAACCACGTGGTTCCCTTTGATTACAGAACATTCTGAACAAGGTGGAGAAACCTCCCTTTTCATACCTTCCACAAGGTTCAGTGACAACAAACTTCATCTCCCAGCCTAATTGGTGAGACAAAGAAATGAGGCACACAGATCTTTGCAAGTCAATAGTCAATTCAGTTTTTGAGGTCTTAGCAACTCTGCTCTACTTTGGTACCTGTTCTCTCACCTGTTCCCTCTCCAGCCCCTGGATGTAGCTCGGTGCACTCTCTGGTAGCTCAGAAGTAGACTCTCGTTTAGCTCAAGGGGTGGGGCGACACAGTTTTGTTAATTACAGTCTTTAGTGCCAGAGCTCTGAGTTCAGGTGTTGAGTATCCAAAGCTTTGAAAATTTGGGGTGAATTCTTTCAAGAAAAGGAACGATGGGAGGGGCAGGAGGGGACGGGTATATACACACCTAATGGGTGCAGTGTGCACCATCTAGGGGATGGACACACTTGAAGCTCGGGTGGGGCAAGGGCAATATACGTAACCTAAACATTTGTACTCCCATAATATGCTTAAAAAAAAGAGAAAAGGAATGAAAAATTATGAGTACTAAATCAGGTACAAAATCAGCATTTAGAATGGTAAAACGAACCACAATCTATTCCAAATTTTAAAACACTGTAAGATGTGTTTTTAATTGTATATGCTGCATTACCATGTATATTCCTGACAAGGGAGAAATCCTGTGATGCCTACGCATCGGTGGCAAGTGAGTCCTCCACTGCTAAATTCACACTCTCGATGGCTGCGTGAGGTCCCCCCCGGCTGGCTGGTTTCCCCTTTGACCCCGCGCAGCTCGCGCACACGGCACCGGCTGCCAAGGTCACGCTGCGTGTGCCTGTGCCTTGCGCTCAGCGAGCCTCCCCGAGGATGGTGGGACGAGCGCTCCCGGGGCCGCCCCTTCCCGGTCCGGCCACGGTCTCGCTGTGCCTCTTAAGCGTAGCTCCATTTTCCTTACTCCTCCTCCTCCAACGCGGGCCTGCTCCAACCCCACCTGACCGGAAGGAGAGGGACTGTGACGGAGGCAGAGTCTGAGCAGAGAGAGACAATGATCTCTCAGGGTTAAAGTATCCTGTTTTACAAATTTTACCAAACAGATCACAGTCTGGACACACTGCTAGGGCTCCCCTCAAGGTCTTCGAAGGGTCTGGAAAGGAAGTGAGGCACCGAAAACACAGCTTCATGGCTTCACAGCTTCGGGCTGTCCCCGAGGCACAGGGAGACCAAGTCAGGTCTGACCCACACATGCCCCGTAGCAGGGAAGGGCTTGCGGGGAAGCAGGGAGCCCCCAGCGCGCAGCGCGAGCGTCCCTGACGACAGCTACTGGCTTGCTGGTCTGCGCTGCGGCCTGGAGGGCTTGGGTGGGCGCTCCACCACGCCGCTCGCGTCTTCTGCCTTTGCAGCGAGACGGAGAACTAGGTCATGCTCCGTGTGTACTAAGGTGTATTCCGCGCGGCAAATGGTGTGTTTGTGGTTGCCTGGTTTTTGGGCGGTGTGAGGGAGTCATCTTACTCTTCTGAGTTTGGAGTTAGTTGGGAGACTGACAGAGCAGCCCAAGGTGAATGTGGCCCCTGTGTTCCTGATGTAGGAGCAGGTGGTTTGGCTGTAGCCACAAGGGGCTTTCTCTCACTTCACCTGATTTATAACAATGCTGTGGTCCCAGGCAGGCCTGTAGGGGGTGGCAGAGAGCAGACCGGGTTGTCTGTGTGCCGTGGCCAGGCTGCCTGCCAAAGAGAACCCAAAGGTGGTGTTGATTTTCACACAGGCAGATTCCTTCTCACAAGCTCACCTGGAAGGTGATAGCTCCTTCTTTCCTGAGGAGGAGTCAGGAAGAGACAGGGAGAGAGGCATGGAGTCCTGCTCTCCAGAAATCTTTCCATATTAAAATAAAAAGGCAGAAACATTAGTATCTTCTCCTACCGTGAGATGCTCATCAGACTTCACCAGATGCGACTGAATGGGCAGGGAGGGGCTTCTGCCAGCTGCTGCTCCAGTGAGCTCCATCCCCGAGTGAAGCTTCAGCTGGGGTAGTCCTCCCTCTGGCATGTGCTTACTTCCAGGAAGGCCTGGGGTGCGCTCACACGGATGTCTACGTGGTGAGCCGGCTGGAGCTGGAGGCCACGTGGGGACAGCTTCTCTGCTCCGTGGATCCACCAAGAGCCAGGCTCAGCACAGAGAAAAGATATGCTCACGGGACAAAACCTAGGTTTCTGGCAAGTGTGCCTGTGGAATCCTTGCACTGGAAATATTCCATAATAAATAAATGAATTAGCCCTTTGGTTCATATATCAATCACTTAGGAATGTAGCCCATGTGAGAGAGACTGATGAGCTTTGGGTATATTGCTAAAGTCAGGTTTTGACCTGGCAGGACTGAAGACCAGGCCCTGAGCCACACACAGTCCGTGGTCAAAATCCCTGATGGCCTGGAGCCAGCCTGGCAGCCAAGCCCTGGCCACACCCATCCTCCCGAGCAGCTTTCACAGGGCTCCCTCTGGCCCGCTTCAGCTCCACTGTCTCTGCTTAGTGCGAGGAAAAGATTAATGATCATCCATTTTACATTCCAAACTCATTTCTCCAAACATTCTTTTTAAAGTCTCTAGAAGAAGCTACTTGCAGTTAAAAACTGCATTTGCCAAAAAGAAGCTGTCAATTCAAAGTTCCTGATGAATCCAGGCATTTAAAAGTCCCCACTAGTCCACTGGCATAGCTTTCAAAACCTCGTCAGCACACATATATTTCTTTAATTGGCTCATATTTACCTGGGAATTTATTCTGGATGGAATTATGGAGAGACGATTTCTAAATGTCTATTTTATTGTCAACTCTTCTTCCGCAGCTAAAGACTGACCTAGGATCCAATTATTGAGATAACTGGCAAGAAAATTAGCTGGAGATACAGCATAGGCAGGGGTAACTTATTTATAAAATTCTTCTTAAAATGTCACACAATGATATTATTACTTTGTGTATGTAGACTATTTTATAACTATAATTCAACACATGCCTGTCATTTTTCCTTACATACAGTTTTTTTAAAATGTAAGGCAAAAATATAATTCTGGATAAAGTAATTAAAATGATCTTCACAGAAAATATAGGCAGCAATCATTTAAAATTAAATTTAAATTCTAACTCTACAGAATCCCCATTTTCTCTTGACATTATCTCACATTGATTGACACCTGAGGATCTAAAATATAGTTTGATTTCTCATTCATTCATTCAACATTATGTTCCAGAGCCTTTGTTCAGCCCTGGGGACACAAAACTGAGAAATCAATTCTGTCCCAACTCCCTAAGAGGCCACAGCCAGTTGGAATGTGTGCATTTTGTAGGACACTTAGTGGGATGTGAGGCACATTATCATGGCATGTAGTATACGTATGCATGGCGGGGGGAGTCAGGAAACTTCATAGAGGAGGTGATACCTCAGATGAGTCTTAAGTTTGGTCAGCAGACAAGGAGGACAAGAGAACTGCATGCAGAATCAGCAGACAGAGCAAATGCTGGAGTGTGTGCAAAAGGACGCCTGCTAAGGGACCGGCTGGGCGTGGTGGAGTGCACAGGACAGGTGGCCCAGCAGCAAGGGGTGCTTTTAGAAAGGGACCTTGGGTGCCATGTGAAAGGCTGCAAACTCATCTCTGGGAGCTGGGTGCCCAGCCATAGAATTTTAAACAGCAAAGCGTTATGATCCAGCTTGCATTTTGGCAAGGGTTCCCCGGTGGTAGGAAGAAGGAGAGATGCACAAGGGAAGTGGGAGGGCCACAGGGGGAAGTCACATCTGGGGTGACACTGAGCAGTCCCAGCAAGCCTGTGCATGCACTGGAGAGGTGGGGACTGGACTGCTGTCAGTGAGGCCTGAACAGGAAATAAGCAAGTGGAGCAGACAAAAATAGCCAGGGCTTTCAAGACATTTGGAATGAAGGAATGGAGAAAGGAATCCGTGACTAATGATGAGAACCTGTTTGAAGTATTTGGGGTTTTTTGTTTTTGTTTTTGTTTTTTTTTTTTAAGATGGGAGACATTTATGTGCTGAAGCAAAGAGAATGTATTTTCTCTTTCATCTTTCTAACAGGTATCTAAACTCATATAACATTCATTTTATAAAGTTTTTTTTTTAGAGGGGGTACATGATGGTGAGGAAATGTCCTGCATTTTAAAAAAGCATGCTAATCTATACAGTGGTTGATAGAAAAGAAAAACTCAGTGGACGAAAACATGAGCTACCCAGTCAGCTAGCACTGCTCCGTGTCTACAGTGGGAGTAGAGCCACAGAAACGACAGCCCAGGGGGCCAGTGTTGAGGGACACAGACAGGCTGTAGGCCACCCTCAAGGATAAGCACACAGCTTCCGGTGAAGAGCACACTGTTTACTGTGACATCACCTTTAACTGGTACACCTGCCTTCCATGGTAGCTCTCCAGCATGTCCCCTGAATATGTATCATGAGTCTTCAGCAGGAAGAGGGAGACTCGCTCCCTGCGGCAGCCCCCCCATGCACTCAGGGCACGACCAGGAGGGGAGGTCAGAGCCCACGTGGAGCTCTCCAAGCCTCGCCCTTCACTCTGAAGGTGAAGAGTTTTAACACCGTCACTTCGGTGTCACTATAGTGTCTCCTCGCTTTAACTGCTTCATCTTCATGCATGCTAATTCCACAGCATTCTCTCAACAACCTGTAACTCAATGGAAAAGTATCAACCAAACAATGAGAAAAGAGGTTGATCTCCTGGAGCTGCCTCCACTCTAATACAGACAACGGAACGTTCTAGGTCAAAGAGAGAACCTGAAAACATACCTTGCCTAGGGAGAACCTGAGATACACAAAGTCTGCTGAATGAACGACAGAACAAAGGACCAAGTAATTAGAAAATGGTTGTTTGTATTTCAAAGGCATTCACCACAGCATGCTTTTATATAAAGAATGATTATAATAGATTTAAAACATGCATTTATTTACCAAAATTTTATATTAATGGCAAGCTTCTCAATAATATTTTAAAAACATTCACCTGGTTTCTTCTTGCATAACTTCACACATTAGGTGAGGCAAAGCGTTATAGCACAGTGGGTAAGAACATGGGTTTTTGAGCAGATTTGGGGTGAGATCCAAGCTCTGCCACTTACTACTATGTAACATAGGCAAGTTAATTACTCCTTCTGAGCCCCTCGATATTATGCTTGCCTCTTAGAGCAATTGTAAAAAATAGGAGAGCCAATTACCAAGGGAAAAAAAATCATTTAGCACAGACTGTCATGTTGTAAACATTGAATAATTTTAGTGATATTTTTATTATGAAAGGTATGGCAGGATAGCATTTTGGAATATTTACTTATATTTTGCTCCTTATTAAATCCAGCTACTTTATCTTCTCTTCTCCCTCCTCTTTCTTTCCCATGCCCACTTTCCTGAGGCAGCAAGGGCATCCCAGGCTTAGTGCCCCCCTGCGTGACTGCCAACAGCAGAAATGCTAAGTGGAATCACATATGTTGATACGTGGCCTTAGACTTTCTACAGTGGACGTTAAATATCTGTGGGCTAGGACTGCTCTCCATCCCTTTCCTCCTGCTCCAGGGGAAATAATATTCCTTTGGCTGGAGACTGGGTGTGAGAGAGCTGCTGGGAATGGTCCCCGGGCCAGAGGACACACCTCAGAGATGCCCCGTTGGGTGTTTAGGCCGATAGAGCCCAAGACAGTCACACCTCTGCCACACCTCTGTCTTCTCAGGAGAACTGCCCTGTTATTCCGTCATATAAGTAACTGGCTGGGTAGGGGTCTGCAGAAGCCCTTTGCAGTCTCTTAGGGACACTGCGGGTCAGTGACTCAAGAACAAAGTGGCATAAGGACATATCAGGGGACAGCTGCCAGGTCAGAGGATGCCCAGGAACAGAATACTTCTACCACCTCCTCCCCAACAAGGTGCACTAAGTAAGCTCCCCAAAACATAAAGGGAGCCCCTAGAAGCATGGGAGAAAATGCTGGTTTGACTGAGCTCATTCTGAATTGACTAAGATCTCCAGGCAGAACGGAGACTTGAGACAAACATTAAGTTCAGTTATTTTTTAAAAATCATAATATTGAAGTGACAGTTTTGAAGTCTTAGTCTAAGTCTATAGCGTACAAGAGTCTTTCAAGTTCTAGAAGTAAACGGATTCCTTGCAGAACCAAGGAGGTGGTTTGGTAGTTGGAGTGTGGGTGTGGGCCGGCGCGATGGTGTCTAGGAGGATCAACTGCTGGGGCCCAGAAGCAGGGCCATGGGCCAGGAAGCTGAGCCGGGCTGTGGAACTGCCTGTGGTGCTTCCATTCCTTTAAGTGGCAGCTCATTCAACAAACTTAAAGGACATGAGTCCACATGCCTGGAATGCCCACCAGCCCTCCCCACTCCTTGCCAAACCCTCCCTCCCTAGTTTCTCAGCATAAAAGAATCCTATACTCGAACTCCATGTTCATGTCTCCTGTATACAGACCCTTACCAACCCCTTACAGATGAGTCCCGTATTCCTCTGTGCTCCTGAAGCTCCCCTCACGCCCTGCACATTCATCAACACTGAGCACTGCACTCACTGTTGGCTAACATTTTTGGGGGACTTACTTTGTGCCAGACACTGTCATGAGCACTATATATGGACATCAATCAACTAATTTCCTCACCTTCTGAAGAAGGTGCTATGAAGAACTCTGTTGTACAGAGAAGAAAACCAGCCGGAGAGGCAGGGTTCCTCTCCCCAGGCCACTGCTGGGTAAGCAGATTGCAAACCCCTGTGTTCCGGGTCCAGAGCCCTGCTACTCCCTGGCACATGATGCAACCCTTCCCCTGTGCCTAGAGCCTCAGGTGAATAGAGGTTCTCACCCTTATTTCTCCCAGTAACTTGTCAGCACCTTCATTTATCTGTTAAGTCGCGCAACAAGCAAGTATAGGGTCCAGCTCTGTGCCAGACACGGTTCTCCGGGGCAGGAAACAGCTGAGTTGTCATGTCTATAATGCCAGGGGCCTTCAGTGCCTGCTGCATTAATGGGGCCCAGCTGTTCTCCTGGCAGACTCGAGGCCTTGGAACCCACCACAGTCACACTCAACCTCAGCTGCATACGGAGTCACCTGGGCATCTTTAAAAACACACTGACATCGAGTCCCACCTCCAGAAGTTACGATTTAACTGGGCCTGAGGTATGTCCCAGGCAAGGGGATCTTCTATGTCTCCCAGGAGTTGAAACTTCTGTATATGTAGATCCCCAGTCTGGAAAATACTCACAGAATGAAATATCCTTCCACAGCCAGGTCAAATTATTTCCTGAAAAGGACTAGTTCCCTATTTTATAAAATTTAGGCTCTTAAAAAGAAAGATAGTCATATATTACGGTTCAGGAGTGGCGAGGCTGAGCGCAGGACGAGAACCTGAGCCTGGACTACGCTGGAATCCGGGCCAACCCTCTCCTACACGAGGCTCCGGGCTTCTCCATGCCTCTCCCACAGGAAAGACAGGACCAGAGCGGAAAGGCAGTGGTGGTTTGTCCCTCATAAGCTCCCTACCAGGGCTGAGAAGGAAGAAGAAACAGGTTTGCCACACGGCTCACCAGGGAGCCTCAAGAACAGCATGGGCGTTTGATTTACAGGCGAAAGTGGTGAACGACTACAGCATGTGCCCCGCCTGTGACAACAGAGGCTTGCTCAGAATGCCTGCGCTGTAGCCGCCAGCCTGCGCTGGACCAGCCTGCATTCCTATCCCCCAACCCCTGCCAGGCTCCTTTAGCCCTAGGCAGAAAGGGAGCTGTGAATTATTTGAGAATGTGCTGAGAGTGTCCTGCCTGGGTGACAGGAGTCTCACAAATCATTCCTTCTCTGTACTTGATCTCTCTTTCAAGCAGAGTAATGTCAACTCACTGGGGAACCCAATGCCCTGGAATCAATGTGAAGGCATCATCTGGATGTGCGGAGCTTCAAGAAGAAATGGGAGATTGAGCTAGCAGAATGAGAGAGGGGCCAGTTAGAAGGCAACATAAACAACAATATACTAATTACTACTAACGACTTTTCTCTTGAGTATTTTTCATCACCTGCCAACATGTGATTTGTTTGTTTTTTTGAAGTTATCTTGAACATAGCCTCTATGGTGACAGGGGCGTGACTTGTTCCTGCTGTGCCTAGAACAGTATGAGGCATGGAGAAGGTGCTACTAAACAGATTGATTAAATTAAACAAGATCTATGTGCTGCTCCTTTAGCCCACACGAGCACATTTAATTCTTATAGTAACACTGAAAAGTAGACGTTATGGATGCCATTTAGAAATGAGGAAACAGACTCAGAAAGGTTACAAAATTCCCCCAAATTAAATTAAATAGCCCAGTAGGGATTTCCATTCAGTTTTGTCTGCAGCCAAGCCCGCGCTCTTTCTACCCCGTCGATGCTGTGCACCGGTGGTGTAAAGGAAAAGGAATAAGAAGACAGAGGAGGAGGGTGACGGCAAGGATAAGGAGAGGCAGGAGGAGAACAAGGAAGAGACAAAAGAAAAGCAGAAGGAAAAGGAACAGGAACGTGAACAAGTTCAATATGCTGATTAGGAAACTATGGGTGGCCACTCTTCTCAAATGCCTCTGATGAAAGAGAGAAGTGTAACAGTCTCGGGGAAGGCAAAAATAAAAATTAGTGAGCTTTCTGCAGACTTACTTGGACTCTTGTCACGTTGTGTGCAAAGAATTTTATATAATAATGCTCGTATAGAGCTCAGGTCAAAACAGCCATGCCTCGTATGTACCCAGGTACTTTTTCTCTAAGTCCTCTCATATTAACGTTTGACAAATTTAAAAATGCACATCATACACAGCATCTCATTATCTCCTGAAGCTGTGAAAAGCCACAACTAAACACTCTCCTATTACAGATTTTCCATACACACACACACTCACCCACGCACTCCTAAGTTCAGACAAAGGTTAAGTGACCTGGCCAAGGTTGAGCATAAGTCACACCTGGGCCGAGAACAGAGTGCCAAAGGATCTTGATTGCTATTTCAGTTAGCTGCACATTCTGGATCCCCTGACAAATGTGTTGTCTCCTTTGCTCTTCTAAGGTTCATTAGCCACAGTTTAATCATATTTTTCCATTTGGGAAAGACTTTGAAGCCATTACCTCTACTCAGTCAAAAGGAGTCCAGATTGAGAAAGGGTTTAGGCTGGTGCTTAATGCTTTTAGAGACTAAATTATTGGTCCATGTGGTTTGCATGTAAATGCCTTCTGCAGAACAGGCATGGGGTTTGTCAGAAAGCTAAAGACCACCTTTGCCAGAAGAAGTGAAGGAAGGACCCAGGCCCTGGTACAGTACAAGGGGTCGAGTGGCATAATCTCCTACTGAAGGCAAGTAGAATTCTCGTCTGGTGTCAAATGGATGCTTTTCCAGGGCAGATTATTCTGAGCCTTCACCATGAAGACAAACCAAGTTCCTTGAGAAAAGCATTCAGTTCGCACTTGCCGTTGTGACTTCTGTGCAGCCTAACCAGACAGATGACAGGAGCCAAATGCAGATTGACTAATTAGAATAAAGGTTAATAAATAGCACAAACCAATCCATACAGTAGAGATAATTTAAAACTATATTATAATGCAAAATACCTCCACTGTAGTGGAAACAACAACAAAAACTAAAACAAATAATCTCTTAGTAGAAAGGCATATATTGGCTAAAATGCCCTAAAAGCATATGAAGTACAGCAACTGTGAGAAAACAGGAAAACTATGGGATCCTCCCTTGATAGATGTCAATTATTGTCTTCTCTATGTAATACAATTTTGATAGTTGAAGTGGAGATGGGACTCAAAAAGATCATTCCCTGGAGAAGCACCTGAGTGATGAATTGTGAAAGAGACAACTCTCTGTAGAAGGGATCTGATCTGATAACCTAGACCAAGCGGTGTTAGAATGTTCATGGCGTTCAAGAGTGGATGTCATCTCTGCTCCACAAATAAGCCGGAAATGTGAATTTTCCCTCAGCCCACACTGTGAGATAGGCACACGGTGCAGAGGGAAGGTGGCTGAAAACCTGGGTGATCAGGAACTGACCACCAAGACCCCAGCTAGCCACCAGGAATATTAAAGCCTAAGGCTGGCTTATGATAGCACATGAAGCCCACGTTTGCAGAAAGAGGTAATCAGCTGGTGACCATCAGTTTGGCAAACTGAACATGTCAAGGAAGAATTTGGAAGGATCAGCTCAGGATGGTTTGAAACCTAGGGAAGTAGCCTTGGCAGAAGATAAAGGTGTGTGTTTTGTTTTGTTTTGTTTTGTTTGCATTGCTGTTATCGTTGTTTGAATCTAAAGCTGTGCTGTTCGAGAGTACTTGCTGTGATGATGAAATGCTCTATAATCAGTGCTGTCCAATGGGGTAACTACATGTGGTTACTGGGTACTTAAAATATGTATGGTGTGATTAAGGAATTAAATTTTTAATTTTAACTATTTTATATTTAAACTTAAATAGTCACTCATATTTAGCGGGTACTGCATTGGGCAGCACAAATCTAAAAACTCAACAATTGGTATAGGACTCAAGAAAGCCAGAACAATTAGTGATTTCAAAATGAATATGAACCCAAACCAAATAGACATAAACAATTACTAGAAAGGTCTAATAGTCCTGATGAATCTGGCAGTGAAGCCAGTCCAAGTCAACCTCAGTCAAAGGATCTATAAAGCTTGGTTCTCTTAGGAAAAGACTAAGACAAAGAAATGTACTACAGTGTATTGTCCTATAAACCGCAAAAGATAAGCCTGTCTATGACAGAAAGTTGTTACCTTTCTACATATGAACTCATTCACTAAAATCAGCTCATTTATTTAATACATCCACTAAGTTCTAGGCACACTTTGAGGCCATGGCAAGGTTATAGGTCTCCACGCCGTGTTTGAGATGATCAGAGTGTGCTGTCATAGTACATAGAAGAGTATCTATGATAGAGAATTAAGAAAAGACTTTCAACAAAAGCTGATTCTTGAGCTGATTCTCAAAGATGAGTAGGCAGCTAGAGGGGTTGGGGCCTCGTAGGAAGAGGACACAATTTAAACAATGGCAAAAGGGAGTAAACCTGCCAAGCACATGTAGAAATTGACAAGCAACTAGGTGCATCAGGATTATTAATAGGAGTAGACGTAGTGGGGTGTGAAGAAGGGATGGGAGGTGAGAAAGAACAATCATAGGCAGTGATCCCATTGTGTACTATACATGCTAAAGAAATGGATTTTAATTCTCTGGCAGCATGGTAAGTAATGCATGGCTTTAATAAGTATGACTTTAAATGGAATATGCTGTGTACAAAGAGAATTATCAGTTTCCATTTTTGGGGGGAGATGGCAATGTATAGGGAGGCGTGGCAGGGGTTGGTGGGAGAATGTTTGTAAGTAGAAATACTAGTTAGGAGACTGCTTTTGAAGTTCAAATGAGGGATGATAAGGACCTAAATTAAGTCACTGGTGTGGAGGTTGGAAAAGAAGTGAATGATTCAAAAAATATTTAAGAGAAAAATCTACCATCCTCCTCAATGACTACTTAGGTGTGTGAGATAAATGACAGGAGAATTCATGGACAAATCCCAGGTTTCTGCCCAGACTGACTAAGTGAGATTGTGATGCCATTAAGAGACAAAAGGGTTATAGATGAAGTAGCAAATGGGGAGGGATTCGATGAGTTTATCTTGAACATATTAAGTTTAAGGTTCCTGTTTGAGACATTTCTACACACACATCTCAGGAGAGAGGTCTGTGCTTAGAGATGTGGACCTGGCAGTCGTCAGCCGAAACAGCGGTTAAAATGGTGATGGTCAACAGGAATTCTGGGGGAGGCTGAGGAGAACAATGAGGAGTTGAAGGTGGGGCCTCCAGGAGCCCCAGTGTGCACAAACCGCTCTAGGGAGAGGAGTCCATGAACGAGACTTGGGAAAATGTCCCAAGTGGAAAGAAAACCAGGAGAGATTGTTAGAAGTTGTAAGAAAGGAAGAGACAGGGAATGCCTGGGCTGTATAAAGTAAAGTAGAAAAGTCTCAAATGGTGAGGGCTGAAATGTGTCATTGGATTCAGCATTTAGAGGACAGCAATGATCATTGCAGCAGCAGCCTCAGTGGAATTTACATGAAGAACAAAAGCCAAATATCAGGGGACATAGGAGGCAAAGGACATAGAAGTAGAATTACTGAGGGTAGCGTGGCTGGAAAGAGAGACATTAAATTTTAAAAGATAGTTTCTCTGGCAGATGAGTTGGCATAGTAGGAAGGTGGTGAGTAGAAGGCTTTTATTTCCTATAAACATTTCACTTCTTTCCACATTATCTCAATGGTATGTTTTACTTTATAATTAAAAGCACACACAGAAAAGATGAAAGTCATCATGGAGATAAAATAGTTCTGGAAGCAAACATTTAACCAGGATGGATGACTAAGAGAGAAAACAGGAGCCTTGGCTGGAATCCATTTCCGAACGACAGTTAGAGTCACGGGGGTACATGACTCAGGTAAAGGAGACAGCACAGAGTGAGAGAGTGAGGGGAGGGACAGATAAATGGCAGAGAAGATAACGGATACAGCAAGGACCCATAGCAGATGAGTGAAAGGAAGATTAAAAGAACAAATGGCAAGGTTGATCTTGGGTGGTAAAAGGCATATCACTTTTAGAGATGAGGAAAGAAGGTGGATGTAGATAAACTTCTTGGCATGTATATGTGGTTGAGAAGAATTCGATCACTCCACTTGCTGAGATTAAGGAGCATAAGACAGGGGTTCAAGAGGAGAAGTGAATGTTTGGAGTGGTAATAGGAAGAGTGGGAAAGAGATCCAGCCAAAAATAAGAGAAATAATTATTGTGCAGCCCTAAGGACTCAGCTGAGGATGGAGGCCACAAATTTATAGTGACACAAACCCAGAGTGTGTGAGACTTTCTTCAACTGAGCTCAGCAACCTGAGTATGAAACAGAGAATTTGACTGTCACCTTGGCCCACCACGTTCAGTGTAGTATTAATAGAAGGACAAGGTTACAAAGAGTGGGAGGCGTGTTGAGAAACAGATGAAATGGCCAACCATTGGGTCAGAGCTGAGCAGGAAAAGAAATTAGTCCCGGGGAGGCTGAGAGACTGGGATAAAAAGGAGGGCTAAGAATCTCCAAGGCTGAAGACAGTTGTGCTAAGAAGGAGCGCACAATAGAGCCCAGATCAGTATGAATTTCGAGTTAAGATCTGAAAGTTTTGAATTAGATTGAATTGGAGCTGAATCCCAGTTTTGCCATCACTAGGTGTATGACCTTGAGAAAATTCTTAAAATTTTCTGTGACTCAGTTTTTTTGTTTGTATAAAGGGATAATATCACTTATGCCATAGTGTTTTTACAAAAACTAGATACAATAACCTATCTAAAACACTTACTGTAATTTCTTAATATATGGTAAATATTCAGCAAATGGTAGGAAACAAACACACATAAACACACAATGGAGTTTCAGATTTTGAAGTAAAGAGTTTTTGTGATAGCCAGCCTCCAAAATACCCCGACAATGGTTCTCACCTTCTAAAGTAGAACCCTCCAACACTGAATCCTGTGCAGCCTGCGCATCTAGGAGAATGTGTCAGACGTGATGGTATCTGACTTGCAAGGTTAGATCATAAAATGCATTGCAGTTTCCACCTTGGTCTCTCTTAGATCACTCGCTCTAGAGGAGGTCAACCACCATTTCATAAAATCATTCAAGTGGACAAAGAATTCCACATGGTGAGAAACTGAGGCATCCCACCAACGGCCACTAGCTACTTGCCAGCCATGTCTCAGATGCAGACATCATGACTGCATCTTCGTAGCAAACCCAAGCCTGAGCCACCCATCTAACTCATTCTTGAATTTCTTACGCATGGAAAATATATGAAATAATCACTGTTTATTGTCATTTTAATCCATTAAGTGTTGGGATTAAATTGATACATAGCAATAAATAATTAATACAGCATTTGGTACCTAGAAAAGGGTGCTGATAATAATAAAAACATAAAATGCAGGCAATGCAATGCCTGAAAGTATATTGAGATGAGTGTTAGTAAAAGTCTAAAAGGGCTCAAAGAAACTATTTGCATAAACCTAATGGCTCTTGAGAAGGTTACAAATGAACATTTAAAGAAATGTGAAGAAGATGTTACTAGAAACCGGAAGAAAGGTGATTGTTATCATGTGGGGCAGAAAGTTTAGCAATACTGTTGCCTACAAAATTATGCAAAGTAGGTGATCTATCCAAGGAACTGGGTGATCTAGATAAGATTTCCAGGCAGTGTTGAAGGTGCACCTAAATTGTTCATGTTGTTTATAGTAAAATAAAAGAGATAAACTAGAGAAAGTGCTTTTAAATATAAAGGAGCCAGAGATTATTGGTTTTGAATACATCCAGAATCTCTACATGGTGAATGGTGTTAAAAAAAAAAAAAGAAAGAAACAAAGAAAGAGTGGAGATCACACAGGGGCAGTGACAGCCACAGAACATGCGGTCTCATAGCTAAACATCTCTATTTGAATCCTAATTAACTTTCTAAGTAAAGTGATATGGTGAACAGTT